>PVJH01002092.1:0-87392 GCA_004026705.1 Nesogale talazaci | reverse complement strand
GCAGGGCTGGGTCAAACCCTACCTGGCCTTCACTGTGGTAAGTCAGAAGCCCCAGTTCCTCAAAACCTTATGGATCTGTGCCTACTTATCTTTATGATGCTCCTTCTGCCATCTGGCAGTGTCTGGTCCATCACCATCTTCATGGAAATCCCACCTTTTATATCTTTTGTTTTCAGAATCTTTGCCCAAGTCAAGCCACAAAGATTTTTTTTTCCCTCTGTCCTTTTTTTTTGTGGAGTCTAATTTTTATCTATGACATGAAGCAAGTGTATAGTTTCAAATTCCCCTCTCACCAGTGCCAATTGCCATTTGTTGAAAAGATCATCCTTTCCCTATTTAAGTATCTTTGCTTTTTGAAAATGTGGAAATTTGGGGTTCTATTTTGTTGGATTTTATCCTTGCTATTGCTTCCTCCCCTTTTAAAAGACCCTATAGCTCCTCCTCATGAGAAAGATGAGGCTATCTGGATACATAAAAACCACAACCTTGAGTTCTTATGAATCAGAATTAACGGTATCAGACAATATGTCTTAAATAGCAAGAGTCAATATCTAATGCTTAGTGTGATAGTCTATATATTTAAACTCCTCCCACTTTTATTTTGTTCTGTCTCATTTGTTATCCCTTTTCCTGTTCTCTACTGATATGGATGAAATTATAGGAATTTAGAGAAAAGAGAATTATATGCTTTGTTGATTAACATAAGAGTGATTTCCTCAACAAGAAAGTATTTGAATTGGGCCTTGGAAAAGGGAATGTTTTAGTCACATGGGACTAGGGACAGTTAGGGAGGAAATGGAAATCAAACTGCTAAGATAATTTAGATGAGAAAAGAGTGCTTAATTTAGGATAGTGGATTTTAAAAATATTATGGAATCTTAAGATCTTGGCAGCTGAAGAATATAAAAATTTGGAGATAGTGGTCCTGTACTGTTCTAAGACTTAGGGATATGACAGTAACTTACCATCAATAGATTCCCATACTCTCCTAGAGCTTTTCCACAGTATTTAAAGTCTTAAAGGGAGCAGACAACCTCATCTTCCTTCTGAGGGACAATTATTTGCCCTTTAATACCAGGTCAATTTGCCATCACTTTGAAACGATTGAACAACTCTTACTCCAAACACATTTTTTTTTTATCATAGTTACCATGCTACACATGCAACTTTTGAATCCTAAAAAAGACCTAACCAAACTCACTGCCATACAGTTGAGTCTGACATATAGCCACTCTAGAGCAGGGTAGAACTGCCCCGTTGGATTTCTGAGACTGCATTTTTGGAAGTAGACAGCCCCATCTTTCCCCATGGGAGTGGCTGGTGGATTTGAACCACTGACCTTGTGATTAGTAATGCTCAATACTATGGCATGAAAGGACACTTAACTAGCTGTCAGAGAGTTGCTTGTGACTCATAGCAACTCTGTGTAGGGTTTCCAAGGCTGTATCATGGTACAGAAGCAGGTAGCCCATTTTTCTCCAGAGAAACACATGGTGGGTTTGAACCATTGACCTTGTAGTTAGCAGCTCACAACACCAGCAGGGCTCCTTAGTGATAATTTGACAGCAAGACTGTATAAGAATATAGGCACCTGGTCCCACTTAACTCTGAATTAACTTTAAAGACACATTTACTTGCAACCCACAGACTGCCTGAAGTAGGAAAGAAATTGAAGTCAGTTTAGGGTTTAGTGAAGTTGAGATGTTGAGGGACTCTGTATGGGAATTTGCTGTCTGCCCCTCAACCTGGAACCTTTATATTTCTGGGTCTTTACATGGCTGATCTGTGTCATTTGATTCAAACATTGTCTCTTAAAATAGACATTCCTAAACCACCTTATCTATTTTGCTTCAATCTGTGCTATTTTATTCTCTCGCCCTTTATTGTAGTTTATCATATTGTTTTGTTTGCTTCTTATTTTTGTTATTCTACCAAATGTCAGTTCCATTAGTGCAGAATTCTTTTTGATGATTTTCCTTACAGCTCAAATATTAGACCTCTAATTAACTATGTGGTTCCTGTGTCAAAAAACAAACAACTATCCTTTTGAATTCTAAATTTCTTCTTTTTTTGGCATCATAGATTGTTAGTTAAAAATTGATACAGCATCGTACTCACACAAACAAAAAGTGGCATGTGTTGCAGCCTTTCGAGGCCCAAAAGCATCATTTTAAAAAGGTTTTCAATTGATTATCTCCATTATTGATTTATATTGACATTAAGTTTATGTTATGCCCATTAGCTATGTAGATGTAAGAATATTTTTTACAGCCTCCTACTAAGAAACTACAATGATCTGTGACAAAAATTGAGTATCATTAAATTAGCCGGTCACCTTTTACCTCTGGGGAAAAAACCACACTGGATACTTTTATACTTGATTAATCATCTCGTTTTTCTATTTTACAGAGCCAGAAAGCCCGAAATCTGTGAAAAACCAAAGAAAAAAATCTCCGAGGATATTGGACAAGGTATGTCTAATTTGAATAATGTAAGTTCTTTTCACTATTCTTGGCCTGAATCCTAAGTTAGCTGACAAAGCTGTTTCTATGGAAGCAAATAGTCTAACCACTTAGAATGTCTGAGGAATGCTGTTCATTTAAAATGAGACTTCCCAGCTGCTGGTCAAAGGGCATTACTTGCAAGAGAAGAGGAGAATGGATGTATCGAAAAAATTCTAGAGGTCTGGACATAAGTGTAAACTAACCGAGTTTTATGCTTATGAAGTATGCTTTTGTATTTGTTTTTGCTTAGAAATCAGGAAAATTATTTGGAGGAAATTATCTTCTTGCTCAGATGTTGTGTTCCACAGCTCGTTCACAAATGGGTCTGTTTCTTGGAACTGAGCATTGATGGGCCCGAACTCCTCAATCCCCCTCCTCAGTCATTTGCCCATACGCACTGAAACTTACTTAGCTTCCTTTTACTCTCCTCACTAATTTACACAAGCAGAGCCCTTTCTCCCCCAAGAATGTGAAGTGTGGCACAGTGGTCAAAGCACCTGGCTACTGCTGACCAAAAGTCTGGTTTGCACTTACCAGCCGCTCTGCGTGGGGGTGGGTAGCAGTGCGCTTTCTTACAGATTTACAGCCTGGAAACCCTAGGGAGCAATTCTCTGTTTTGTAAGGTCATCATGAGTTGAAATCGACTCGTTAGCAATAGTCAAAAATATATATATTTTTAAATTACCTTTTAGGAGGGTACAAGGACAGGGATTTGAAATGTGGGTCTTTAAGGTATTTGGACCGAGAAGGAAGGAGTCTCTTGGGGTCAGAGAAGGGATGTCTGGGTTCCTAAGACCATTGGAAATAAATGTTCTCCGATGGCTTAAGGTGACCCCTGGGGAGTGGGGGGATGCTGTCAAATAACCCACAGGTTGAGAACTGCTGCTTTAAACCTTCCATTGCCATCCTTGAGACAATCCCCCCCCACTTCAGCCTCTGTATTTTCTATAAAACTGAATGTAATCATCTGCTAAAATCCTTTAGCAAGTCTTAACTATTTCTAGGGGTAAGGTAAAAAGTCTTTTATAGCACATCTCCATTTAGCCCATTGATGGCCTTTCCAGTTACATGTTATTCATGTACTGCATCCTTCCATTGTCCCATCTAGTTTTCTTGCATTGTAGTCGCCTTTCTGAAATTGCCTTCTACCCTCATTCTCCACCTTCCGGGTGACCATATGTTTCCCCCTGCCTGCCACACATACCATTCTAGCTGACTAAACTTGAAATTTAAATCTGGGTTATTTTTTATTGTTCTCTGAACTGTAGCTAAAAAAAAAAACAGTGTGTCCTTATATTTTAAGAATTTCCTGCCACTGTTACTACAGACTAAATTTTAGAATCCACTTTTTTTTTTTGGGGGGGGGGGGGGGGGGGGCATCACTGCTCTCCGGCGGTGGGAGTAGGAGGCCCAGCCCCACTGCTGGAATTGAACCTCCGTCCCAGTGGGCCGCAGTCCCGCGCACAACCACTATGCCACCGGGGCTCAGCCCTAGAATCCACTTTTGTGCAGTCTGTGTTGTCACTTTAAGATTCAGTTCAACAAGTATTTATTTGGCATTTCTTGTAGGTATTTTATTGTGCTAATAAGCACCAGGGGTATAAAAATACAGTATAGTTCCTGTCTGTCTGTGGTAGATTTGTATTGTAGTGAGGAGAGACCAACTGTGGGAGAGAGCCATCATTTGTTTTCTTTGCATTCTTCTCCAGTGGGGTGTGAACACTCCAAGGGAGATGATCAAATGGAATTTTAAGTGGATTATTATCAGGTTACAGATTCTTTTTTTTTTTTTTTTGCAGAGAAAGAGAGTTGAACCAGATAGAACAGTATGATAATAGTCTAAACATGAGAACTTTGACCCTGATCACCTGACCTGTTTTTTCTCGCATGGTCTTTAAGTGAATAGGGAAGGCTATTGAATGAAAGTTTTTAAGATGTCAATTTTAACATCACAAAAATTTTGTGGTGCAGTATATATATGAAGTTAAAAAATACATTACTCGGGCTGAGCCCCGGTGGCTTCATACTCCCACCAGGGGGCAATGATGCCCACACACTAAAAAAGAAACACATTGCTCATTTTTAACTTTTATTATTTAACAGTACATTTTGCATAGAGAAAGCTTTACTTTCTAGGACTATGTATAGTGCTGGATTTTGAAAATTAAAATTAAGCATAGAAATTCAATAACTCCTATACAAATTATGCTTACTTGTAATGAAATCATTAAATTACCTATGTGTTCTTGTAATCAACATATGACACTCAAGCATTGCCTAACAATTTGAAGATTGTAACGAAAAGGAAAGCAATCTAATGGTAAATAAGGTGTTTACAAGTAAATCACTATAGTTATAAAATAGAGAAGCTGAATTTAGATGAGAGTCAGAAGAATCTCCTAAAATTCATGTGAAGATGTAATTCTGTTGGTCATGTAGCTTGCATCCATCTGTTGACCCTGGTGGTTTTCATGGTAGTACATGTCCACAGTACTTGTCACTGTCACTCTAGGGCAGTGGTTCTCAGCCTTCCTAATGCTGCGACCCTTTCATACAGTTTCTCATGTTGTGGTGACCCCCTCAACCATAGAATTATTTTCGTTGCTACTTGATCACTGAAATTTTGCTACTGTTATGAATTGTAATGTAAATATCTGATATGCAGGATGCACTTTCATTGTTACAAATTGAACATACAGCATAGTGATTAATCACAAAAACAATATGTAATTATATATTGTGAAATTTTTCTTTCTTTTTTTGGGGGGGTGGGGGGTGGAGGGCAATTATTCAAAATGTAACCTGCTGCCCAGGGGTGACAGAAAAGAATCCTAGTCCCATCAGGGCCCTATAATAGGACAGGACAATATTTATTTCTAATGACAAATAAATGAAATGTTGCCTTAAAGCATGGCGTAGCATGGATAACAGTCTTCACGCTGGATACTCGTGTGGGTGTATCGGCATGTGAGCAGACCCACCTGGAGATGGATAGAGGAGCGGTGTCTCGGTTTCTAAAACCATGGGAAATATATGTTTTTCAGTGGTCTTAGGCAGCCCCTTTGAAAGGGACATTCAACCCCCAAAGGGGTCATGACCCACAGGTTGAGAACCACTGCTCTAGATATTTGAGAGAAGATTAGCTGGCATCAGAACTATTACCAGGAGAAAATAACTTTGACTTAGTTGGCATCATTCTCTAACCAACCCTCTTAATAAAGTGAAGCTCAACTCATGGAAGAAGTAGGCTTATTATTGTAAATATTTTTGAAGCCTTGACTGGATGAAGATTAATTAGATTTAGATTTTATGTGTGGGCTTATACAAGTATAAACAGTCTACCTGTTATTATGACAGAGAGATGGCTTAATGAAAAGCCTGCCCAGTGAAATATTTTTCCTGTCTAGAATATATCAAAGGATATTTTAAAAATAAGAGAATCAAATTAATACAATGATATATTTTTAGTTTTAAAACTTAAAACATTTCAAACACAACAATCTTTTGAGAAATCTGAATCTAAGCTGCTTCAAAGAGGGTAACCAGTTGGTCTCAAATCAGTAAGTTAGAGGAAGTTGTAGAATCAGAATCTAAAATCCTTGAAAGGAAAGTATTCAACCCATATAGCAAGATAATAATACATATTCAGGAAATATTTTCTGTGATGTGTGAGATTATAAATTAACTGTGTGAAATTTGCCTTCATATTGTCATTCTTAAACGTTTTTCCCCTTCATCTTTTCCCTTAGATTTCCTTCATGGATATTTTTTCATAGCCTTATTATGTGAGAAGTTTTTGTGTTTTTTTTTTTTGAAGTAACATGGATTTTATACTACAGAATCAAGACAATTGGCTGTATAAGAAAAATTGATTTGTAAAAAGTGGTACAGGTTTTTATAAATAACCATGACAACATCTCATATGAATGGGCATGTTACAGAGGAATCAGACAGCGAAGTAAAAAATGTTGATCTTGCATCACCAGAGGAACACCAGAAGCACCGAGAGATGGCTGTTGACTGTCCTGGAGATTTGGGCACCAGGATGATGCCAATACGGAGAAGTGCACAGTTGGAACGCATTCGGCAACAACAGGAAGACATGAGGCGTAGGCGAGAGGAAGAAGGGAAAAAACAAGAACTTGACCTTAATTCTTCTATGAGACTTAAGAAACTAGCCCAAATTCCTCCAAAGACTGGAATAGATAACCCTATATTTGATACAGAAGAAGGGATTGTCTTAGAAAGTCCTCATTGTGCTGTGAAAATATTAGGTAAGTGAAAAAAATGCTTTTTTGTTTTAGCTTATGCATTTACATAAATGGGAAGGAAAAGCGGTGTAATAGAGTGTAAGTAATGACATGTTTGAATTCTAGACCAGGATCAGTTTTTTGTGTATACGAGTCAGGTCAAGCTAAAGCATATGACTAAAGTTCAATCACTTTAACATGTTTTTTTTTCTTTTTTATTAAAAATCATTTTATTGTGGGCTCATACATCGTTTTTCACAATACATAAATAAACATACTGTGCCAAGCACTTTCACATGTCCACTGCTGTTATTGCTCTCCAATCATTCGCCGTTTCCCTTGGATCCCCGGTATCGGCTTTTCCATCCCTTCCCCTCTTACCCTGCTCTCCCCTCTCCACCAACCCTTAATACTTCATACATTTTTATTGTTCTGTCATATCTTACACTGCCTGACCTCTTCCCCAACCCACTTCTAAGATTCCCGTCTTTCAAATAGGAGCTTATGTGTATATCCTTGCACTTGGCTCCGTCTCTCTACCCCACCTTCTCTCCACCCTTCCAGCAGCTCCAATCTAACCACTGGCTTGAAGGGGCTCATCCATCTTGGTTTCCCCATATCTCCAGCACCCCTCTCTACTAGTGTACCTTCTCCAGTCCATCCGGATTTGTAAGGTAGAGTTGGGACCATGATGTTTGGGAGGGAGGAAGACTTCAGGAACTAGAGGAAACTTTTATGCATCATTGCTGCCCTGTTGTCCCTTGACTGGTCTGTTTCCTACCCTTGACTCCCCTGTAAAATGGTGGCCAATTATGTGCCAGTGGGCCTTAGGACCCCGCCCTGCTCTCCTCCTGATTCGTGATGACTTGGTTCTTGTTCTTTGATGCTCGACACATGCTCCCTACGGCCCTCTTGATCACACATGCTGGTGTGCTTCTTCCATGTGAGCTTTGCTGCTTCTGCGCTCAATGGCTACTCGATTATCTTCCAGTCTTTCAGACTTCAGACATTCATTCATTTGGGAACTGGGCACCATCATTTCTTCTACTCTGTTTGCGTCTGTATCCATTTGTCTTCAGTGATCGTATTGGGAGTCAATTGGTCCATTGATTTTGATTTTTGTTCATTGATGTCTGATACCTGATTTTTTCAGCATCTCATGATCGCACAAGCAGGCGAGTTTTTTTTTATGGTGAGTTTTGTTGCTCCTGAGCTAGATGGCTGCTTGTTTATGCTCGAGCCTTTAAGACCCCCAATGTTATATCTTTTGATAGGTGGGCATCGTCAACTTCTTCACCACTCTTGGTCATGCTCCCACATGTCCTCTGTGGGCGCCTTGGGGATGTGCGTACCCAGTGATATGTGTGTTTTTCCCCCATTTGATAACTATTGCCTAGACCTTTCACCACCTTGTGACCACGCTGGCTGTTGTGCTTCTTCTGTGTGGGTGTGATCCCTTTTCAGGTAAATGGTCTATTGTTTATCTTCAGGCTTTTAAGACCCCAGACGATATATCTTTTGATAGCCGGGCACCATCAGCTTTCTTCACCACATTTGCTTATGCACACATTTTACGTCTGTGATCGTGTTGGACCAGTAAGCTTCGTGGAATACCAGATTCATAGAACAAAGTGTTCTTGCATTATATCTTTTTAAATATAATCTTTGAGTTCAAAAATTTCCATGGCACTTTACATTTAAAACCTTGAATGTCACCTAACTGATAAGTACCGTAGTTGTTAGATTTTGACTTTCTACTTTCTTTAAATTTTGTAAAATGAGTTAATATGTATGACCCAAAATCTGTTTGATTGCTTAAATTAATGAGTGACAAGGTTTCTTACATTGATGATTGTGTTTATATGGCATCAACACATAAAATATGTACCCCTCTCTTCTCTCTTGTTTTAAATCATTTTATTGGGGGCTCATATAACTCTTACCACCATCCATCCATCCGTCCATTGTATCAAGCACATTTGTACATTTGTTGCCATCATCATTCTCAAAATATTTTCCTTATATTTGAGCCCTTGTTTTCAACTCCTCACCTCCTTACCCCCTCTGTTCCTTTTTTTAAATTTATATAATCAATTAAATCTAGAAAACAAAGGGTTAAAAAAAGTAACAACTTCTGTATACAAAAAAGTTTGGAGCCTCTAATGTGCTAATAGGCATTATGATTCTCTAAGATAGGCTTATGTCCCTGCAGGTTGAGCTTAGTGTTCCCTTCCTTGTACACGCAAGGCTGCTCACGGAATTATAGTTCTGACTTGGTAGAGCTCAGTTTGAGAGATGCTAGCTTTTATATTAATTTGTGTGTCCATTAAATCAAGCTAGCTTAAATATTTTATTTCTTGGCAGTTTCATTTATCAATATGAAAGAGGAGTTGCTGCCACTCTTTTAACAGAGGATGAGATTTGTTGTTTTACTAGTCTTATGAGTGTTTGTTGAGCTCTGTACTAGGTGATTAAGCAAACACTACTTAATGCCCACACTAATCCCATTAATGGGCTACTATAACACATTTAAAAGATGAAAAGATTGTGCCCCAGAGAGTTAAATCATCTGTTTAATTGCATTGCTTGTCTTTTTGACATTTTCACCAATTGTAAAGAGATGGGACCTTTATCAGATGTGTCCTTTCCAAAGATTTTCCCTCAACCCTGTTCTCATTTTACTCTTAGTAGTTTTTGATGTGCTTAAGTATTCAATTTTTAGAAAGACCTAGTTGCTAATTTATCTTCAGTCTGTGAAATTTTAGTTTTGTTTGATAGAGTATTTGGTGAAAATTAGGCTCGTCGTGGCATGGTAGAGCCTTGGTGGTGTGGTGGTTATGCACAGAGATCAGCATTTGGAAACTACCACCTTCTCTGCAGGAGACAGACAAGGTTTTCTTCTCTTACAAATGTTGCTGTGAGTTACAATACATTTGGTGGCAATGAGTTTGGTTTCTCCTGGTTGGAGTTTTGTCTATGCTAGCTTCCAAAAACCTAATAGTTTTTAACATTAAGTCTGATCCATTTTGAGTTTGTTTTTGTCCGTGGTGCTTGGATTCCAGTTCAATTTTCTGTAGATAGCCAGTTTTGTCAGCACCATTTGTTAAAGAGATTACTTCTTTTCATTGTTTCACTTTGAATACAGTTTTAAGTAGGTTGATTTCTGGGTGGTGATGTTTTATGTATCATACTCAGGTTTATTTTTTGCTGTTGTTGATTTTCTGCCCAACTGTTTCTTCCTATTGAATGGAAGCCTTTGTTAAAGATCATGGATGGATTTACTTCTAGGCTCTCAATTCCGTTGAATTGGTTTATGTGTCTCCCTTTGAACCAGTGTCAGGCTCTTTTGATAGCTGTGACCAAAATAAGCATAGTAAGTTTTGAGATTAGGAAGTATAAAGCTTCCTAATTTGTCCTTTAGTATTATTTTAGGTATGTAGGACCTTCTTTATAAATAAAATTGTAGGTTAAAAATGTAAATTTTATTGCTATGAGTTTTGCTGTTGGAATTTGCATTGGAATATCATTAAGTCACATGATCTCTTTTTGATACTGTTAACATTTTCTCAATGCTCAAGTCTTCCATTCCACGAGCATGGAATGAATTTTTCCACTTATGTATATCATTCTTTTTTTTTTTTTATTTTTTTTTTAGGCATCACTGCCCTGGTGGAGGGAGTAGGAGGCCCAGGCTTTGCTCCTGTGAGCGGGAATTGAACCTCCATCCCAGTGGGCCGCAGTCCCGCGCACAACCACTACGCCACCGGGGCTCAGCCCTATGTATATCATTCTTATTTGCTTGCAATAGTGTTTACAGTTCTCTTCATATAAGTCTTTTATGTCCCTGATTAGGTTTATTGCTACATATTTTATCCGTTTGGAGACTAAATCTAAATTTTGTGTGTATACACACACACACACACTCTCTCTCTCTCTCTTTCTCTCTCTCTCTCTCTCTTTTTTTCAAAGTACTCTTGTCTATGTTGAGGAACCTAACTGATTTTCATGTGTTGATTTTATACCCAGTCGTTTCCTTCTATTAGGTCTGGAAACTTTCTTGTGAATTCTTTGAGGGTTTTTTTTTATGTGTAGGATCATGGCATCCATAAATTAGGATAGTTTTACTTCATCCTTTCCAATTTTGGAACTCTCCAATTTCCTGTCTTGCTGTAGTGCTCTAGCTAGGACATATCGAATAAGATTGGTGATTAAAGATCACGTTTGTCTCGTTCCTGTGCCTAAGGGTAATGCGAAGCACACATTTCTGGACAGAAAGCAACGATGCATGCTTCTGTGTTTTAGCAATCATAGAAGTGTTACAAGTGAGTGAAGTCAGCTAACCATCTTCAGACACTACCAACAGCCACACGCACTGCCGTGGGGTCAGTGCTGACTCATCGCGACCCCTGGAGTTGTCAAGGCTGTCTATGAGAGCAGAGAGTGCCGGCCATCTCTCTCCGGGAAGCTGCTGGTGCTTTCACACTGCTGACCACGTGCACAGGAGCCCGACAAGTACCCACGGCGCCACCAGAGCGCCATCGTGAAAATGTAACGCCTACACAGAAAAGCTTACCTTTATATGAAAGAATCTTACACACTTTCTTGTCTAGGAGTTCTGTTTGAGTAAAATTATTTCATTCCTGATTGCTCTTACAGGCCCTCATCTTCCACTATCTTCTATTTTTTATTGAAATATTCTGTGTAGATTAAAGGACAGCTAGGAGTGTTTTCTTTTACTTTTCTATTGCAATTTTCAAGAATATCTTTGTGTGATTCTTGAAATTAAGGCTCATTTTGCACATTTTATTTTAAAGTAAGTTGAACTATCATTCCAGATACTTGAAATTATTTTTTGGATGGGAAGATATTAGTATTTTGAGAAATAAATATTAGATTTAGTGTTAATATATTCAGCACAAATGTCTGTTAATTGTTAAGAGTAAGAAAAGTTGGTCTAAGTTATAAAGTTGTGATTAATATTCAGTGGTAGCCTCCATTTCTTGAAAAAAGAAGGGAGTGTCAAAAAGTTCACAGAAAAAAATAACATCTTTTATTATCATTTATAATGAACTTTTAAAGTTCCCTCTTAATCAGTTTTAAACTTTTGTTTTAAAATGAAGTGGAATAGCTTTGTAATGAATATTTTTTTTCATGCTCAAAATCTGCTGACACATCACATTACACCAGAAATACTCCCTTGAAATAGTATATGTCTCCCTGCCAGTATTTTGATTAATTGACACATGATAGAAGACAACATCTCAGCCTTTCTCACAGCCAGTATCAACTAGTTTTAAATGAGCTAGGGCTCAGGCAATGGATCTATTTCCTTGTGAGCTTCAGTTTCCAAACGATACATCATCATTTATGTGTGAGTAGTCAAAGTACTTTTTTTTTTTTAAAGAATTGAAAATGTAATTGGGCCTGTTTAATTGACTACAGTTTTGTTTTGTTTTTTTATGTGAGAACTTGTAAATTTGGCAATGTCTGAGGGAAGTGCATGGAAAAAAGGGGAATCTATGTTTTTTTATCTGCTTCTCTTTTACCTTAGAGCTATCCTTGTTAATTTATGGTAGAGAAGCTAATTGATCATCTCCCTGGAGCATAAGGACCTTCTGTTTGTAGTGTTATTGATTAGCACATGGCACCAATATTAAAAAACAAATGAGAGAGAGAAAGAGAGATTAATTAAACAAGTGTCGGCTAGCTACATATTGCCTGTACCTACAGAATATTTCTACAGAATATTTCTATTGCCTATTTCTACAGAATAAATCCTTATGTGAGTGGACACTATTTGCACAAGCAATGGGAGTTGGCGGTCAGGCAAAACTTAAAATAATATTCAATGACCATGCCAGACAGGTTTATCAGAGTAATACTTACCTTAATACAGCAAGTAGGGCATTGAAGTGGTAAGTAAGTCTGCCTACTGACGGTTCAGTACTCTTGGTATACTCTACTGTCTTCTGCTATTTCACACATTATGTAGTCTTAAGTCCTTGGGTTATATAGATGTGTTTGAGGTAGAGCCTGTTCACACAGTGGGTTTCCACATCACATTCCTCTAGTATAGCCTTAAGCAAAGATTTCTTAACTTTAAATTTTGATCTAGCAGATAGATATGAATAGATTGGCACAAATGATTAATTGCTCAGTTATTACTCAAAAAGATTGGCAATTTTAACTATGGATTGAAATTGGCTCAATGTCAGTAAGTGAATTTTGTTTTATGTATTTCTGATTCGATAGTTGAAGGCTGCTGTCAAAAGGTCACACCCTTGAAACTGTTTAGCAGTTCTCTTCTGCACACATGGGTTGGTGTGACTTGAAATTGACTCAGAAACACTATAATAACATAAATCGGCATCCTTGAAAGTGCTGATTTCTATATATTGATAATAAATTCATCTGAGTAATTCATTTGATCAAAGTTTAGAGAAAAAGAAGTAATAAAAGCTTCAAGGAAAACAGTCACGAAGTTCATTAGAATCTAAAAATTTGAAAATATGTTAGGTAAGTCTGTATTAAATAATGACGTGGAAGAATTCTAATGCTAGAGTATAGCACTACAAACTGCTTTCAGGTTGAGGGTGAGTGCAAGAAGTAAAAACAAACAAAGCTAGTCCAAGAGAGATGGTCATCACCATTGCTTTGAATAATCTCCAGAAATGAAGATTCTTTAGCTTCCTTTGGTTATTTTGATATTTATCCTTACACTTATATTTTCCCATATGGTTGCCAGACTTATACTTAATGGCAATAGTTTAAGGCCAAGAGAGTGAGGATAGACTTTTCTGATAGAATTACACTTGGTGGTGTACAACTCTCGCCTATTTTAAAGTCTTCATTCTTTTAAGACTGCCAGAAGAGGTTCCAAAGGGAGAAGAGGGAAGAGTTCAGGGGGTAGATTTGTGGACTTGGGTGTATATTTGTCTATATTTCTCTTAATTATACTGCATGGCTAAATATAAGTAATTTAAATAAGCTTTAATCACATCTCTTTTAATATTAAATAATCAAGATTTAAGTGTTATATAAAATGTTAATGAAAATGATGAATACTTACAACAATTTCTACTGAAGTCCAAGTAAGCTAAAAGTGACACAACTTAGGACAGATAGTTTTAAAATTTTCCACATAGGAAATTTGTTACCCAAACCAAATTTGCTTTGCCGTTTCTGCCTTTCTCTCTGCAAGTGGCCCCCTTCCAGCCTACCCTTCTCCTTTCCCTTTCTGTTTCTCTGCCTACGGGGCACTTTCTTCTGTGTCTGATCTCTTTCTATACATAGGAACTTGTTCCGAGGGCCCCTCATCTCTGCTTATGTATGGAAAAAGTGGAGAGTCTACATGCTATTCCTTCTGTATTCTTGGTTATCTATGGGCCTTTATCTTCATTACAGAAGAGAGCACTTATTTGCCAGCAATGATTTAGTTGCTGATTAGACTTTCAAAATTTTCTGAAATTGTGCAAATTATTGAAGAAGTTAAGATTTGTGGAGTTTTTAAAAAATTAAATAACAGGGGAATCCAGGACAGGTGATTCCTTTAGGGCCAATAATGAGAGTGACAATACTGGGAGGGTAGAGGGAAGGTGGGGTTGAAAGGGAGAGCCGATTAATAAAGATCTAGGATCTACATATAACCTTCTCCCTGGGGCATGGACAACAGGGAAGTGGGTGAAGGGAGACATCAGTTAGCGTATGATATGACAAAATAATAATTTATAAATTATCAAGAGTTCATGAGGGAGAAGGGGCAAGGGAGGGAAGGGAAAAAATGAGGAGCTAATACTAAGGGCTTAAGTAAAAAGCAAATGTTTTGAGAATGATGAAGCCAATAAATGTACAAATGTGCTTGGCCTATAATGGATGGATGTATGGATTGTGATAAGAGTTGTATGAACCCCCAATAAAATGATTTTTAAAAAATTAAACAGCAGATATTCTCAGGGATCACATCAGAGAATTTTCTGTATATTCCTTAGAGTGTATAAGAAAAAAATTTCTTGGGCTGAGCCCTGGTAGCATAGTGGTTGTGTGCGGCACTGCAGCCCACAGAGTTGACAGCTCAAATCCAGCAGCAGCTCTCCAGAAGCAAAACTGGGCTTCCCCCTCCCACCAGGATAGTGATGCCACAAAAAAAAAAGAAAAGAAAAGAAAGAAACTTATTGAAGAATATGTATTTGGAAGTACTTTTAAAATACACTATATAGAGACAGTTGCGGATTTCTTTTTGGTTTACAAACATTCTGACTTTTTTTTATTCTGACTTTTGAAATTAAGAATTTGATCTGAAACTATACTATAAACAAGGTGTGTGCCAAACTGAGCATCCCTCAGTTTATTGCCAAAAATGATTTGTTATGAGGTACTTAATATGAAAGAAAAGACTTTCTGTTGAGGTTTCCATTCAGAATTTCTCATCTCCCCTATAAGCCCTTTCATCAGTTAACCTTATGCATCCACTCCTTTTGTGTTTCACAAACTGGAAAGCCCCCCAAAAAAACAATAAAAAACAAAAATAAAGTGGTAAGGATAAAATGGTAATACTATAAAGATAAAAATACAAATAGTGAGTAAGAAAAAGAAGACCACCATCAATATTTAAGAAGACAGGGAAGAAAATTTTATAATGGAACAAGCAAGAGATATTTGCACCTACAGCAAATTCTGGTGGGTCAGAAGGGTGGTCAGAATAACTTAATTCATTATCATAACTTTAAGTATATCCTTACAGAATGCACAGAGTTTCTGCTTCTGTTTCAGAGGTGAATTTTATATGTTTTTGAGTAGTTTATTATAGTGATTCTCCTGAGTGACCTTGGATTGTTACCATTCTGATAGCAAGGTGAAATTATATTCTGTGTATTACACTTAAGACTACACACACACACACACACACAGTCATCAGGGAAAAATAGAAAACATTAGTAGAAAAATAGACAAAAGATAGACAGAAAATAGGGGGAAATCACGATGAAACTATGTTCACACTCATCACTAGGCAAACTGACATCACCAGCACGTACGGGACTGGTCGTCTCTGCAGTGTCCTGGCTGGTGAAAACAGGCACACTTTTATTGCTGGCACAAGTGTGAGTCTGTGCCTGTGCACCTGGAGGGTAGTTTGCAATATCAGCCAAAGTTTCAAGTGTTTTTATTCTTTGATATACAAACTTATTATAAAGAGAAATTGATAAAAGTCAGACTACAAAATAGTGTTTACAGAGTGGTCTGTATGGCTGTAAAAGTCTCAAAAACTAGGGTTAGGATTAGAAAAAAGTCTCATAAACTAGAATATAATAACACAGAACTAGTAATTATAGCTGAAAGGTAAGAGTACACTTTTTCTTTTACCTTTTTAAATAGTGTTTTAGTATTCTTATGGTTGTTTTTGGTTCATTGGGAAAATTACTCAGAAGCACTTAAAAAAACCTTTTAATTGTGATGTAGGTAAAAGTTTACAGGGTAGAGCACTGGGGTAACACTCTATAATTCTTGAACACCCTGTTTCAACTTAGCCATTGTAATCTCTGTGCACCATCATTTATCCCACTTCTTCCAAGCACTTTCTGTTTCCATTCCTCCTCCTTTCCTAATGGTTATTTTTTTTATTTTAACTTTGTTCTAGGGCAAATGCCTCTTCAATCTTCAGTTTATTCTTCCCTGATTATTCTTCCACAGGGTGAATTCCTTTCCAGGCCTGAAGAGTGACTAAAGGCCATAGTCGTGGTGGTCTCACCTGCATCTGTGCCACCAGGAAGCTCGTCCGTCGCATGATCTTGAGTTCTGATCCAACACCTTCTAATATGATCCTTGTAGAGCTAGTCATGGTAGCTGGAGATACATTAGTTCTGCATGTAAGATTGTGGAGACCGATGTATATGTGTGGTCTTTCCCTTGGACTAACTGTTTCCATATGTCATTTTGTTTTCTTCATCATTCTTCTGATGGGGCGAGAACAATGGTTGCACCTTCAGTGGCTGCTGATGAGCGGTAACAAGATAGCCACTACTTACACCAGTAGGATGTAGAACATTGTTTTGTGAAATCCATTATGCCAGTAGATCTTATTGTCCCCTTAGACTGTGTTGTAGAGATAATTTTTTTTTTTGGCATCACTGCTCTCCGGTGGTGGGAGTGGGAGGCCCAACCCCACTGCTGGAATTGAACCTCTGTCCCAGTGGGCTGCAGTCCCGCACACAATCACTACGCCACCAGGGCTCAGCCCAGTAATAATTTCTTTTATGAGAATAAATACCAAACCAGTCTCCAGAAGTGTTGTTGTTGTCCTTAGGTGTCATTGAGTTAGTTTGGATCCCAAGCACAACAGAACGGAACAGTACCTCGTCCAGCGCCATCCTCATCCTTGCAGCCAATGTCAGTCCATCTTACTGAGAACCTTCCTTTGTTTTCCCCCGCTGCCCCTCCACTTTACCAAGCATGATATCCTTCTCTTGGGACTGATCTCTTCTGACATGTCCAAAGTACGTAAAATGAAGTCTTGCTATTTTTGCCTTGAAGAAGCATTCTGGCCCTCCATCTTCCAAACAGATCTGTTCTTCCTTTTAGCAGTCCATGGTGTTTTTAATATTCTTTTCCAGCACCACAGTTCAAATACATTGATTCTTCTTGGTCTTCTTTATTCAGTGTCCACCTTTCACTTGCATAGGATGCAATGCAGAAAACCATGACTTGAGTCAGATGTACCTTAGTCCTCAAATAACACCCTTGCATTTCAATACTCTAGAGGGGTCTCGTGCAGCAGGTTCAATGCAGCTCATCTTTGGATCTCTTGACTTCTACTTCCACGGGCCTTGATTGTGGACCCAAGCAAGATTAAACCCGTGACAATTCAACTTTTTCTCCATTTTCATCATGTTACTTACTGGTCCAGCTTTGAGGATTTTGAAGCAGTTGGATATTGAGTAAATCCCAAAATTCCAGTCCTTGCAAGATGACAGTTTGTTCCATCTTTCCCCCACTTCTCCCTTGAATATTCCCTCCTGCCTCCAGGTTTTGTGAATCACTACACTGTCCCACAGAACTCATGGAACTTCTTGAAACTTTCTAATGTTGCTGGTTGTGGATGCTGTTCAGTCCAAAACCCAAAGATCAGCCGGGGAGGGGTCAACCAGTTGGATGTTGGACTAGAGGATGCTCCTCTTCTGGCTCTTGTCCTGATGCGCCCATATCCTCCACTTCTCAGCGAAGTCATTTCATATACAGCAGGGGGGCATTACAGGGAATCCTGTTCATAATTGCTAACGGGTGAACCTTACAGAATTTTCCCGCACTTTTCTTATCAGATCTATGAAGGAAGAGGCCATTTGGAAGTTACATGGTGCAATCAGATTTCACGCAAATGTAATAATCTCTTCTCTACCCCTGTTCTGTGCCTTACTTACGCACATATAACCTGGGCCCTCAGGCAAGATGTTTCCAATATGCATTGGCTTCCTGGTCATCTTAAACAGCCAGGTTCTTACTCAAGCCCCTCCAGAAAGTTTCTTTTTCCTCTCAGCTATAGGATAGAATTCCTGTATTTACATCCACTGTAAATAATAGTAACCAAGATAACCATGAAATCAAAAGTGGTCCTATTCACATACTCCACTGAGGTCAGAACTCAGTCTCAGCCCAGTCCTGCTTGTTAGCAGGACTTGTTAGCAGGACCAGGCTTGGTCCAATCTCCCTTGCTTAGAGATTCATACCTTTATGGAGTTTGGCTCTTTCTAAGAAGTATTTATAACTCTGCCTCCTGTATGCGCCATCACATTCAATGACATGTTTGCATCAAAGATGAATATACATATACAGATTACCTTTATCAAATCAATATATGTTTGTGGGCATATTCCCGCTCTCCCTCCACACCTATTCAGCTTCCATGTCCACCTAAGCATTTCCTCATAAATTACCACTATTGTAGGATTTTTTTGGGGTGGTGGGAGTAAGAGGCCCAGCCTTTGCTCCGTGGAGCTGGAATCGAACCTCCACCCTAGTGGGCTGCAGTCCCATGCACAACTACTACGCCACCGGGGTTCAGCCTGTTGTAGCATTTTATGTGCGTAATAGCACTTGCCTCTGTTGCCTCTAACACTTACAAAGTTTGTTTTATTCTGTACTCCCCCACACCTACTTTAACTCCCCCAGGGGTTAAAGAGACCCCAAAAGTGATAGTTAACCCTCTGAGCTTCATCAAGGTCATTTATTGACTTCCCTCAGGGTAAGATCCTTGCATTTAAAGCCAGCATGAGCCCCTTTTAACATTTATTAAAATGTCTAACGGGAATCCTATTATTTACATAGTTATAACCCATTCAGGTTGGCAGTTCCTTTAAGATTATAGCCAATTACCTTAACAGATTTGTTGATTTTGCCCCCCCTTACTATATTTAAATTATTTTCTGTCTTAATCTGAAGATACTGTAAGACTTTTATTGAATCCTTTACTCTTAGAAAATTCTTTTTTTTTTCATGATCCATGTGAGCTTTATGAAAGTTATAGAAGCAGTTTCAGGTTTTACAATAATGGAACACAAGCTGATAGGAGCACTCAGAAAATTATTTGCAATTCTGTGTAATTCTGTTGTAACTTTTTCAGTTTTATGTGATTTGACATAGTCTTAACCTATTTTTGTAAATGGAATAATAACCAAACCAAACTCCCTGGCATTAAGTCAATGCAAACTCACAGATACCTCTGTGGGTTTCCAAGACTGTAACTGAGAAACCACAGAGGCAGTTCTTATAGGGGCTCTATAAGTTGGAATCAACTTGATGGCTATGAGTTACAGTAAATGCTACCATAAATACAATTAATATGTAAATAGTAAAAAACATGGGAGAGGAGAAGCACGTACACACATGTACTAGGGCATTTCAAAAAGCATGTGGAAAAATTATATTTTTTAATACTTTTTTCATGAACTTTTTGAATCCTTGCACATACTCATTTCCTATACAATTTTAAAAGACTCCCATATTCCTAAGGCCTTTTGACCAGAAGAGATGTCAGGTAAATATGAAACACTTCAGTTTCCCCATTGATCAAAGAAAGAGATGAATTTAAAAGTTAGTAATATTTAATGTTGGTAAAAACAGTGCCAGTGGTATGTAAATTTGTAAAACCTCTAGGAAGCTATCTTTAAAAAAAAGTCAAATTCTTTTGTTTAGAAAATATGTTTTAGAGAATTATTTTAAGAAAATACCAGAATTGCAGAAAAACTTACATGCAAGGATGATCATTATGTTTTTAATGAAAATTTTGATCATAGCCAAATATTGAAACAACCTAATTGTAAGGTAATGGCTACATAGGTTATGATGTGACTATATAATAGAATATTATGAAGCTATAGGTGTGTAGAAAAAAAATTAGAATATACAGTTGCATGATGGAGATGTAGGGTGCATTTTTTGAAAGTTGTTTCTGGATGATGGTTGATAGTTTACTGTCTGCATCATTTTTATAGGAAAAAAAATAGCATGTTTTAGTTTTATAATTAGATCACTTGTTTACATTTATTTTTGTTGTATACTTTTAAGGAATTTTATTTTAAAATCAGTCATAGGACAATGATGTAGCACCCACAAATATGCATGCTTTGGGCTTTTTTTTTGTTTTAAAATTTTTAATTGATAATGATTAACAAAATTTTAATTTAATTTTAATTTCAAAAGCATGTTTAATGAAGATGAGATTAATTGTTGGATAACTTTTCCTTCTCCTACTAGAAGTGGAAGACTTGTTTTCTTCACTTAAACACATCCAACATACTTTGGTAGATTCTCAGAGCCAGGAGGATATTGCACTGCTTTTACAACTTGTACAGATTAAAGATTTCCAGAATGCATTTAAGATACACAACGCTGTCACAGTACATATGAACAAGGCCAGCCCTCCATTTCCTCTCATCTGCAATGCACAAGATCTTGTACAAGAGGTATGTATTTGGAACGTCTTATTAACATCTATGAAGTAATTATTAGCCATATGTAGGCGGTATTCCTGAAAACACTGACGTGAATGCAAAGCTTGACTCTATGACCACTGCTGACCATTATTATTAACTTATGATGATAAAAATGTTCTGCATACATTTTGTCTGGAAAAAATATACTTATTTCTGAAGTAGATTTCTATTTCATGGCTAGAATTAACTTTATAAAATTATAAATCTGAATAGTATGAAAAATATTTGTCATATGGAACAGATTTTGATCGTCTAAAAGGTCAGCAAACTTTTGAAATACAGTAGTCAATCCTGTCTGTCACAACAATTTAAAAATTACTTGAGAACCATAAATACATTTTTTTGTGGGGGGGTACCCCCATCACTGACCTGGTGGGAATAGGAAGCCCAGCCTTGCTCCCAGAGAGTTGCTGCTGGATTTGAATCGCCAACCCTGTAGGCTGCAGACCCACACAAAACCACTGCGCCACAGGGGCTCAGCCCCAGAAATACATTTTTACAAAGAAATAATTATTTGAACAAAATTCTTCAAATGAAGTTATGATAGTTTTACTTTCATTTTCAATTTGACTTCAGAGCCACATGTATATACCAAAAGAGCCATACAGGGCTCCTCAGCTGCAGTTTGCCGACCCCTGATCTAAGATATTTATTAATGAATGTTAAACAAGGTTGTTTTTTTTTCCACTTATATAAAAACACCTTTAAGAGAGTCAAAAAACAGGGCTGAGCCCCCCTGGCGTAGTGGTTGTGCGCGGGACTGTGACCCACTGGGCTGGAGGTTCAAATCCAGCAGCAAGGCTGGGGGTCTCCTACTCCCACCACCAGAGGGCAGTGATGCCCCCAAAACAAAACGAAAACAAACCAAAAGAGTCAAAAGCAAGGCAGCTAACCAGGAATGATAGTTAACTTTTGGTTTTGAGATATATAGGCATGTGTGTATATATATGTGAACACATAACTACCTTTTTGTGTTTGATTTTGTATTTGTGTGCACACAGGGGTTTCAGAAAGTTTGTGGTAAAATTTTCTGCTTTTCCATGAACTTTTGAAGCCCCATCATATAAAGCACTCTTATGAATTAATATTTTTTCAATTATTTTATCGGGGGCTCTTACAGCTCTTATAACATTTAATACATCATTTGTATCAAGCATATTTGTACACATATTGCCATATTCATTTCAAAATATTTTCCACTTGAGCCCCTGGAACTAATACTTTTTAAAGGCCTTATTAGCTTAAAACCAGAATGATCAGTTAACATTATTGACCCACAGACAATTGCAAAGTAAAGCAGACTACCACTGCACAGACATCAAAATGATTAAAATTGTGAAGATTGTACTAAGTATTGATGAATTTATAAAACAGCCAAAAGTGATGCACAAAGTATAGTATGAACTGATGGTAATATTTGAAAAATGCTTGGCAATATCTACTAAAGTTAATGTACTTACTTAATACACTATGACCCAGCAGTTACATACCTGTATATGTATTCAAGAGATGAAAATCTGCTCACACATACACTTGAACACAAATATTCATAATAGCCAGCACACTAAATAAATAACCCAAACATCCATCAGTGTGAGAAAATTAAGCTATCACTGTGGGGAAGGAAACATTGAATACTGTATAAGCTCAGTTTTTCAGCACATTTTTAATGCAGTTTTTGAGGTAAAATTAGGTAGGTACCTTGGCAAATATTTGGGTTAGCTTATGCTTGAGTACATATGGTAAATACAGTCACAAGAAAGCTGTAGCAGCAATATGGGAAAGCTGCCAAGAGCAATGAAATATGACCAACTTTATGTGTGTGTGGAATAGGATAGTAGATGTTGAAATAAGATTGAAGAAAGATGTAGTAATTTCATTTGCTAAATTTTGAAGGATGATTTTTGAGAAGATCAGGAAAGACGAAAATATTGACAAAGCTGGTAGTGACTGAGAAAACCAAAACTCTTGCTGCCAGTTTAATCCTGACTCATAGCAACCCAGTGTCTGTGTCAGTGTAGAGCTATGCTTCACAGGTTTTCAATGGCTGCTTTCTCTGAAGTAGATCACCAGGCCTTTCCTCATGGTGCCTCTAGGTGGGCTTCAACTTCCAGCCTTTTGGCTAGTAGTCAAGCATATTTACTGTTGCTCCACCTAAGTTTTCATGTGACTGAGAGAGCCTATATAGCCTTGGCCACACAGTAAAGGGATAAGCTATCATCTGGAAAGATGGTAGCTAGATAGGTAGATAGATTATGAAGCCCAGATAAGCTACATTATTAAGTTTCGCTGCCTTATTATTGGATCGCTTCAGTAAATACTTTTAAATAATTAACTTAGAGAAAAGGACAAAGCTGTATGATGATTTGACAGAGAAATAACATCTGAAAAGAAAAAGAATTGAATTTTATGATGAAAATACTTAGAAAGTTAGGTGTGTATCACTTCTAGGCCTTTTGGCTAAGATCAAGTGAAAGTTAGGTGTGTGTTGTTAACTTGATAAGGAATAATATAAAAAGGATTAAGAAGCATCTTTACCTCTGGTGAAACAACCAAGGATTGGCATTTAAGTCTGGAACAAGACCAAGAATTTCCATGCCCTAAGACTATTCAAAATTTTCCTGGAAGTACTGGAGGAAAATAGAGGAGGAAAAACTCATTTGATGAACTGGTTGAATGAATGAATTCTTTTTTTTTTTTGGGGGGGGGGGGCATCACTGAATGAATTCTAAAGAACAAAAACACTGATTCTGCTAACATGATGCTTGATGTATTGTTTATGCATGACATGTGTGTCCCAGTCAATTATAGAAGAAATAATGTTACACAGGTGACTCTGGATGGTGAATAATTAATTTTATTTTCTGGGTTTTTTTTTTTTTTCAAATTTAGGGTGAAATAATTACTCGAAAGAAAAGTTTAAAGTAAAAAGCGATATTTGATAAATAATTGTGTAGAGCTGTTGAAAGATTCAAAGCATTAACTTAATGTGAGCAGGTTTCTACTTTAAAATCTTCCTCTGGTCCTGTTATGCAAGGTGTATGGTTTAAGAATGGAGACAGAGCTACTCCCACCACCGGAGAGCAGTGAGGCCCCCCCCCCAAAAAAAAAAAAAAAAAGAATGGAGGCAGAATAACTTGGAAGCTGTTGTTATCCAGATAAAATGATTTTTAATAGCCATGTAGCACAGAGTGAAAAAATACTTAAATAGGACATATTTATTTTGCCTGTACAGGAAATAAAGGTAAGGGGGAGATCAGTGACTTCTCGCCTTCTCTTCCTTTTATTTAATAGTGTGTTTTATTGTAAAGTTTAATATATTTTGATAAATATGTACACCTGTGTCCCTTACCCCGATAATCAAATTATAGATGGAGCCATTGCTTTTTTAAAATAGTGGATAACTGAAAGCTTTCTGAGCAAGTCAGTTTTCCATTCAGCAATTAATTCAATACATCTTGGTTCATGTCTGATTGCAGTCCTCACAATATAGCATTGCTTATCTCACTTCCTGCCTGTGCTTCCATTTCCCTTGCTTTCTTTCTAACTCTTCTGAGTGCTGCCCCTTTGTTCTCAGAAGGTTGAGGAGTCTAAATCTTCCCCTTTGTAGTCAGTGATCCCTGCCCACATCAGGCCCAGGCCCCTACATGTGGCCTGATCTACTTTCTAACTTTACAAATTTCCCTGTTTTAGACATTTCACATGGATCATAATGTTTTTGAGATTCATCCTTGTTGCTGGTATCAAGAGCTCACATATCTTGCTAAATAAATTGTATGATTATCCATATTTTGCTTTTCAGTTGGTATCTATGAATAGATACTAGGGTTGTTTCCTGTTTAGGATATGATAAATAAAGCTACTAATGTAACCATTTTGTGAACAAATGTTCTCATTTCTCTTGAATTAATACCCAGGACGAATTGTTGGATCATATGATCAGTATATCGTCTATCAAACTGCTGCACTTTTTTCTACAATTGACTACACAATTTACATTCCCATAAGCAGTGTATGAGAGTTTTCTAGCTGTTCCACATTTTCACCATATACTGTTATCAGTCTTTCTTTTATCATACTAACAGGTGTGTAATATTATTTCATTTTAATTTTTATTCCTACAATAACTATTGAAGTTGAGAATTTTTTCTCCATGTGTTTAGTAGCTATTCCTTTTATCTTTTGTGGAGTATCTGTTTAGATCTTTTTCTTCTCATTTAAAATAGCCAAATTGTTGGTCTTACTGAAGTGTTCTAAGTATTCCTTATATGTTCTAGTTGCAATTTCTTTGTCAGCTATTGCTATGCTAATGGTGACTGTTTTGTAAAAACAAGCATAGAAATGCAGGAAGGCTATATACCATAGGGATTGCCCCTAGGTTTGGTGACTTAATCATTTTTATTTCCTTCTTCTTAACTATTCTGATTTTGTACCTGTGCATGTCATTTCTGTCAATGAAAATTACAAAATCAGTTTAATAAGAAAAAAGGAGCTTGATTCTGAAAGAAAATAGAAAAACAGCACAGTAGATCACAGATCCAAGAATTATGCGCGCGCGCGTGCGCACACACACACACACACACACACACACACACACAATAGATTTGAAGACTTTCACAGGCCAATAGAAAAAAGTTAATGGGAGATAATACATAACAATAGCCTCCTAGTACTTAGGCCTTGGTAGAAGTGTAGTGATATGTGTTGACTCTAATTAGTAACATCTGGAAAGGTTAGGGTAGTAAAAAGGAGTAACAGGAGTAACAATCATTGCAGGAGTTCTAATTTTTTTAAAAGGGAGAATCAAATAAATACTTAGAAACTGTCTTTGATATCAGACTAATAGAAAATTGTTGAGTTGGTACATTTTGAATATCCTTAACATCTTTAATCCAAAGTTGTCTCCTCTAATTAACAAAAGATATTTAACCTGGGAATTTCAATTTCACTCTAAATTAACCTAAGATTTATATATCCTAGAAAAGTAAACATCTTATTTTAACAGTCAGGCTTTTAGTAACACACACTTTAATTGCTGTGCTATCCTGGTTAGAACGCTACACTTAGAAACTTATTTTGCTAGTTTCAGACTGGTCTTAATCTGTGCTTGTAACAGTCAAAATTAGGTAACCCCCAAGTTATTCTCTCATAAGATTGTTATGAGTCCGAATTGACTCAGTAGCAATGAATTTTGTTTTTTATATTTGATAGAGGAACTGCTTGTAAAGAGATTTAAAGCCAGAGTAAGAGGAACTCTAGAATTCTGGGTTCCTATTATGTATTAATTACTCTAATAAAAATTTCTACTTTACATAGATTTACTTTGATAATTTTAAGTTTGGCATCTAGTTATTGCAAAACACTCTTTTTGTAGGTATTTAGAGAAAGAGAAACTTGGGGTGTGAGTGCAAGAAACAAAAGAAAATCAAAGATAATGACATGGGAGCCACAGAGCACAGTCATTTGAGAAGAAAAAGTAGTTTATATGCCAAAATTTATACCTTAAATATTTATGTTCAACTTCGTTCTAATCAATCAGCAGTCTGACTTGTCAGCAATATAGTCTCTGAAGACAAAACAGGTGCATAAGCAAATGTGGTGAAGAAGGTGGATGGTGCCTGGCTATTAAAAGATATAGCACCTTGGGTTTTAATGGCTTGAAGTTACACAAGCCACCATTCAGCAGAGAAGCAACAAGTCCACATGGAAGAAGCACACCACCGGTGTGATCATGCGAAGTCATTGGGACTGGGACTGGCAACAGCAGATACATAACAAACAAAAACATATTGTTGAGAATGAGGGGGGCTGGAGCAGAGATCCAAAGCCCATCTGTAGACAGTGGAACAATTTCCCCACAGAGGGATCACAGAGATGGGATGAGGCAGTAAAGGCAGTACCAGGGTGCAGTAAAGCCTCGATGAAACAGCACACTATATTCCTCTGGTTCCTTGAGGCTTCCTCACCCCCCACTACCATGACCCCAGTGCTGCTTCTCAATTCAGATTAGACCAGAACATGGACACAGGTATAGATAGACATGGGAGATCACAACACAGAATCCGTAATAGAAGTGGGAACAGTGATACCTGAAGGGTAGGGGGAAGTCGGGGTAGAGGAAGAGAGAAAGGGGAACTGAATGCAGTTGTCGATACATAACCATACACCCCTCTACAGGGGGAAGAACAACAGAAAACATGGAGGAAGGGAAACAGCGGTAGATGTGAGAGATGAAAATAATAGCAATGTACAATCTACCAGGAGGTTGTGGAGGGGAGGGAGTAGGAGAAAAAAGAAGAGCTGATACCAAGGGCTCAATAAAAAGTAAATGTCTAGAGGGCTGAGCCCCTGTGGCGTAGTGGTTGTGCGGGGGACCGCGGCCCACTGGGACGGAGGTTCAATTCCAGCAGTGGGGCTGGGCCTCCTACTCCCACCACCGGAGAGCAGTGATGCCCCCCCCCCCAAAAAAAAAAAAGTAAATGTCTAGAAAAGAGTGAAGGCCACATATGTACAAACATGCCTGATTTTTAATAGATGTATGGATTGTGATGAGTTGTACCAGCCCCCAATAAAATTTTTAAAAATTATGTTCAATAGTTACAGTAAATGTACTAAATGTACAATCCAAGTGATTCGAAATTGAAAAGGCAAAAATATATAAGCTGAAATATATAAACAAAAATATATAAGCTGAAAGAGCAATAGATTAAATTCTAAAATAACATTGCTGAAGCTTTATGTAGGTAAATGTTCAAGTGCTATTGTGTGTGTTTAGCTTAAACTATAAATTGCCATTGTGTCAAGAAGATATGAGGAAAAAGCAATATTAATTATGAATAAAATCATGTTAGTGAGAAGTCCACCCTTTAAAAGATACCAGGCCTAGATGACCTTATTTACAAGCTTTGTCAAAACATTCAGGAATTGTTCCAACACATGCAGAATGAGATCAACCCCACCCATTGTACTAGGATACTTTTGACATAGATACTAAAACTTAAGAATAGTTTTATAAGTTAGTACGTAGGACCGCACTTACTACGTATAAACCAATGTAATTTAGGAATATCATAAAGAAATCTAGAGTCCTTTTGCTGGATTGGCCTAATGAGCTGCTGGCAATAGTCGTGGAAACCTTAAGAAGCAGTGAGTTCTGTTCTGTCTTACATAGAGTCACTATGAATGGAATTGATTTGATGGCAGTGGGTTAAGTTTTAAGTATATAGGAATGTTAAAATAGGGGTTACCTTATCAAGAAGTTTATTAAAGTAATGTATGTGCTGAGCACTTTGCTAAACACTAAAAATATGTGGACTGGCTTGGTCTTTTAAAAACCTTAAGTGGTAGAGTGACTCTGAGTCAGAATTGACACAGTGACACTCAGACAACAACAGTGAATGATGGGTGACTGTCTACATTACAAGCCAAAAATCTCATCATAGACAAGTGAGGTTTTCCTCTCATATTGTTTGACTTAACCTTGTCATTACCCAACTTTTCCATGTTGAATGTTTTGTTGATACCATGTAGTTTCATGAATGGGAGACATGTTTAGCAAGAAGCATTTCTGAAATGTTATGAAATACAGAATTTGAAACGTATGTGGGATAGACACATGCCTCTCTGGAAGTAGGAATATGTAAGACACCTGTGCCTCTGGACTCTGCTTGGCTGTCTAGATTCCTTGACAGATGCAAGGGTGCCTCAAACTACACTACTCACATGAACATGGAATTGTCATGAGAACAGCACCTTTCAGATAATATACAGGAACTCAGAAATATGCTTTCCAGACTTCTTTCCAAGTTTTAAAAAATGTCAAGAGACAAAAACGTTTTGCAAATTCACATCTCCAGGACGCAGTACTGCATGCAACACCCAATAAAAAACAATCATTTGTGGTACACACACATTTCTTTTGTTTCAAACATTTTGAGAGATTTTCTCCTGATGGCTACGTTCATTGCCAGTGAGAAGGCAGTTGTCCTGTCAACCTCCAAGGAGGCGAATATAGGCAACCCTGTGGAAAGGGTTAAGGCAAAGTCAGGGGAGTCATTTATCTTCCATTGCTCAAATAAATTTCTCTTGCTAGTCTGTAACTCTTAAATTGTCCTCACTGATTTAAAATGTAATGACATAGATTATAAAACTATAAAAGTAAAATAGAGATAATAAAACTAAGTTTTATAACTGCTTATATCATTTTTGTTCCCTTTCGTTTTGTTCTTTTTATTTCCTTATGCTTTTATTATCATTTATTAGTAGTATATAGTATGTTGGGTGAAATTTTCAATAAGAAAACATTTCTATCATAAGTTTAAATATAAAACCTACCCAATCTTTTTAATAAGGAATTTTGTTAACCATGTTAACAAGACTGGACACGACAGAATTAAAAAATACCTTACTTTATTTTCCCTTATAATTCCTTTGGATGCTTTTCCTTATTGTATTATTTCAATTAGCTCTTGAAAAAATGCTAAACCTGCTAAGTGATGTTGATATACTTTTTAACAATTTTAGAAGATTAATATGTATGTTATTTTCTAGGTACAAGCTGTTCTGAAGCCAGTCCATCAGAAAGAAGGACAAGAATTAAATGCCTTGCTGAATGCGCCACATATTCAGGTAGAAAATGGGCAGAGTATGACATTTACACACACACACCCCAAAATTAAGATTTTAGCCTGCCTATATTTGCAGCTCCCTCTGCAAAATAAAGATGTTGACTAGTATACTTCCATATATAATAATAATCAAATTATCTTTGAAACAACTCAATTTTTAAGCTTGGATAGAATCTTATCCCTTTAATTATAATCTTTTCCCATAAATCCTTAATTCCCTACAATGTTTAAGTATACTTAATTTTAGACTTTCATCACCCCTCTCATTGTATGGTCAAACATACATAGCACACTTATTAACTATAAAGCACTTAGGATTATATCTGTACTGAGATGGAAAGGTTAAAAAACTAATCTGGTTATATAAATATATAATTCTTTTAATCTTATAACGCCAGATTTTTTTTTTTTTGGGGGGGGGGGGGGGGGGGGGGGGGATGGGAATAGGAGGCCCAGCCTTTGCTCCGTGGAGCTGGAATCGAACCTCTATCCCAGTGGGCTGCAGTCCCGCACACAACCACTACGCCACCGGGGCTCAGCCCAACGCCAGAATTTTCAATTGTAGGAAAAACTTTTTTTGTTGTTTTTATTCTTTGCTTTCATATTTAGCAATATATAACAACCAAAATATGTTTTAAAAATATAATTTCGGGGGCTGAGCCCCGGTGGCGTAGTGGTTGTGCGCGGGACTGCGGCCCACTGGGATGGAGGTTCGATTCCGGCTCCCAGGAGCAAAGGCTGGGCCTCCTACCCACCACCAGGGCAGTGATGCCTAAAAAAAAATATATATATATATATATATATATAATTTCGGTACCTGATACGTTTTAATTAAATGTATTTAATTAAATGTTACAAAAAACGTCGCGCTTACTGTTACAGGGTGAATTATTTAATGATCTAAATACTGTGTACACAATTAGATTAAAAATCACTCTATCCAAATAGATTTTGATGGATTACTTAAAATGCTGTGGTTTGTTTTTGAAACAGGCACTTTTACTGGCTCATGATAAGGTTGCTGAGCAGGAAATGCAGCTAGAGCCCATTGCAGATGAGAGAGTATATGAAAGCATTGGCCAGTATGGAACAGAAATTGTAAAAATAGTTCGTATAGAAAAGGCTCGAGATATTCCATTGGTAAGTCTCCCACATGCCTAATCTGAGACTCTCCACATGAGAGCTGTAGATAGCAGAACATTCAGGACCTCATTGTATTGCTGGTGGTGATTCTCTTTTCAGGCTCATTTTTAAAAGTTATTTTACATTCTTATATACACCCCTTACTTGGTTCAGAGCATTTGTTCATCATCTTTTCTCACCTAGATGATAGAAACAGTAGCTCGTGAAGTCACTGTGAAAGCCTGTAGAAGGGATAGCTATTATTCTTCCAGCAATATACGTTCCTTAGCAATATTTGGAAATTCTCATCTTTGTATTCAATTAATTTTTTTGGAACACATTTACTCAAATACTTGTGATATTTTTAGACCTAAGTATTCTTTTTTTATTTTTGGGGGGGGGTGGGGCATCACTGCCCTCTGGTGGAAATGGGAGGCCCAGCCTTGCTCCTAGAGAGCTGCTGCTGGATTTGAACCGCCAAGCCAGTGGGCCGCAGTCCCGCACTCAACCACTGTGCCACCAGGGCTCAGGCTGAAATAAGTATTCTTTAATGTTTATATTTACTTTGTAATTAGATTGAAAAAACTTTTTTTTTTTTGCTTTTATTTAGTCTTCTATCAGCGCCTTAGGTTTTTTTTCCCTTTATTTTTAGAGAAATATTCTTGACCTAGTGTATCGCATTGTGTGCTATATGGAATATGGACACTACTTTGTAGTTATATTTTGGGGGGGCATCACTGCCCACTGGTGGGAGTAAGAGGCCCAGCTTTGCTCCTGGAGAGCTGCTGCTGGATTTGAACCACCAACCCAGTGGGCCGCAGTCCTGCGCACAACCACTACGCCACCAGGGCTCAGCCTTTATAGTTACATTTTATATAACTTTTTTTTTTGTCAGAAAAAGGAAAGGAAATTAGAAATTTATGACAGCATTTTATTCTATAGGCCATATTTCCTAGTTTTGAGCATACATTTTTTAGGTGTGCTTCCAGTTTGTATAATCAATACTGTACATTTAATGTTTAATATTAATTAGTGTTACATTTTAATGTGAAAAAAACAGAGTTATAAACTGTGGCCACTAAATATATCACTGTGTTGTAACCTTTTGAACAGCATCCAATATATAGAGAACCAATTTGATTATAGGCTCTCACACATTGTTTTTAATCGAGTACATTTTTCTTTTGTTATGTGCTTCAGAAGTCTGTTGGAATTCAGAATCCTAATGAGTAGAGTGTTCTTAAGTAGGAAATAGTAAGCTTCCAAGGTTGACATTTGTAAATGGTTGAGAAATTGTATTTTTATTCTTAAATCAATGGTGGATTTTTTATTTTCAGGGTGCTACAGTGCGTAATGAAATGGATTCTGTCATCATAAGTCGGATTGTAAAAGGAGGTGCCGCAGAGAAAAGTGGTCTGTTACATGAAGGAGATGAGGTTTTGGAGATAAATGGTATTGCAATTCGGGGAAAAGATGTCAATGAGGTTTTTGACATATTGGTGAGTTGACACAGAAAAGAGAATCATTGATAGGTGCTTGAAAAGCAGCTTTCTTTGTTACTAGATTTATGAATAAATTTGAAAAAAATTGCTAAGAGCACTTCTCAGCTTCTAGTCTGTATGGATGCCACTGATATTTCATTTTATTTGAGCTTTATTACTACCAGCTATATCTTGTCTATGAAGTCAGTAATTATATAACTTAATTTATTCAGCAAATGCTTACTAATGTCTTATGTGCTCGCCACTAGAGGAAGAGTAACAAAACAAGGTCCCGTACCCCTGTGGCTTTTACATTCATGTTTTTTTTTTCATTTTCTTATACTGACAACTGATTATTGTTTCCCTAACATTATTAGTCAGTATGAGTGGTCTAGACTTGCATAATTTAATATAGTAGCAGCTAGCGACTTGTGCCTATTTAAGTTAGGTAAACTAAGCCAAACCCATTCCCCTGCCACCCAGTTGACTTACATATTCAGCAGCCCTACAAGACAGAGTAGAGCTGCCCACTGGGGCTTCCAAAACTATAAAGCTTTCCAGGAGCAGATAGCCTTATTTTTACCTCAGAACTGCCAACCTGGAGTTAGCAGCCTGACGGTTAGCCCACTACTCCATAGCCCACCAGCTCATAGGGTCTCTTAAGTTAGGTAAAATCAGAGATTTAATATCTCATTGTTGTACCTTCACTTCAAGTGCTCAAAAGCACTATACAGCTAATGCCAAAGCATTTTCGTAATTTTTCAAAGTTCTGTTGGACAATGCTGGTTTAAACAAAGTCATTTAGAATCAGTGCTTGAGAATAATATATGATAATTTTTATATGCTTAAAGGAACAGCATCTTCTTGTATGCTAATGTCCATTGTGGAATCTAGACTAGCTCATCGACTCCTTATTCAGTCAGGAGGACTAGGAAATAACAGCAAGCCTACCTTAAGACTCCCCTCATTTAAGAAATAGAGTGGATGAGTAAGATGCATCTGGCAATTGAGACTGTTTGCATGTTTACATGTTTAAAACACTTTTCTAGTCATAACCACAATTAGATAAAACCAAGACTTCACAGACTGTCTTCCTCAATAAACCAGAATAGTAAGATGCCATATTATAAAATTTTTCTAATATACTGGAGTTGATGAAAATATATTTGTATATGTAATGTATATATAACGGAATATGTATGTCTGAGTAAATGAGATTTATCTTTATTGAATTTATCTTTTAAAGTATATTGAAGTGTTCTCTAAAATAGCCTTCCAGGAAGTATTAGTCGTAAAAGCATGAAAAGTTTTCAAAAACTATTTTTTAAATAACCAACTCTTTGCATTGCAGTCTGATATGCATGGTACTTTGACATTTGTTCTGAGTCCCAATCAACATATCAAGCCTCCTGCTCCCAAGGAAACAGTAGTAAGTGATTTCTTTGTGTTCTGATATTTGTTGTTCCATGGCTGCTGCTTTTTTTTCTTTAATTCTTTTTCTTCGGGGGAGAGGGGGCGGGCATCACTGTCTCTGGTGGTCGTGGGCACTACTCAGTGCTGCTCCTGAGAGCCGCCTCTGGATTTGAACCGCCAAGCCCGCAGGCCACAGACCCGCACTCAACCACTTACCCGCACTCAACCACTTACGCCACGGGGGCTCAGCCCAGCTGCTACTTTTTAACTACCAGCAGTGTGATTCTCAATATTTCATACACTCAAGTAGAAACAGCTAAATATAGGGGGAAGGTTTGATTTAAATAAGTGTGAAATTAGCCAGGTTTAGTTTACTATTAACTTAATCTAAATAAAAAGTGGAGAATTTAAAGAATTCTCCTGATTTTGATTGTCTTTTTCTGTAGTTATAAGTAGGTTAATCTTTATTGATTCATTTATTGAAATATTCACACACAAACAAATCCATTGCTGTCAAGTCAATTCTCACTCATAGCATCCCTGTAAGACAAAGTAGAATTGATGTTTCCAAAGCTGTGAATGTTCATGCCACTTGACAGCCCACTGTTACATCTTTCTCTGGGGAGCTTCTGCTGAGTTTGAGCCACAGCCAACCTTGTGATGAGTAAGAAGCCCAATGCTGAACTTATCCACTTACTCACCCAATCATTCACTGCCATGAGTAGATTCTGACTCTTACTGACCTTACTTGGACAGAGCAAAGCTGCTACTGTGGGTTCTAAGACGGTAGACCTGTGAGGACATAGAAAGTCTACGCTCTTTCTTCCTTAGAGCATTTGGTGGTTTCACACTGCTGACCTTGAGGTTAACAGTTCAGTGCACAGCCCACTACGCCAGTAGGGCTCCTGGCTTGAATCTGTTGGAAGAGGCCCATCCAGGGAGACAGAAAGTAAATTCCTGATTGGTTCCTTAGGCTCGGGAAGAAGTGCTGTAGCATAATTATTTATAAGTTCCAATCACCAGCCTAGTCCAAGGGAGAGAGATGAGGCAATATGACACTGTAGAGATTTACAGCCTCTAAATCTTAGGAAGCAGTTCTGCTGCGCCTTTTGGGTGGTGATGAGTTGGAGTTAATTCAATGGCAGTGGTGTAGATAGGTTTAGGAGTGATTGCTAATGGGTACAAGGTTTCTTTTAAGCTGAAAAGCTAAACTGGATTATGGTAATGGTTACACGGTACTATGAATTTACTAAAAACACACACACACACACACACACACACACACTGAATTGTGTTTATTTTAAATGGGTAAATTAATTATATGAGATGTGAACTAAATCTAAAAAAAAAAGCTGACTTCAAAGCACTAGTTTATCTGGATGCTTGTTTATTGCATCTGCTTCTTTTTTATAGTTTCATTTAAAAATATATTTTTCACAATTATGTGTTATTTTTTATTACTTCACATTTCCCCCTTTTTTAAAAAAAAATTTTATTGGGGGCTTTTCCAGCTCTTATCACAACCAATACATTCACCCATTGTATCATCCATTTGTACATATGCTGTCATCATCTTCAAAACATTTTCTTTCTACTTGAGCCCTTGATATCAGTTCCTCATTTTCCCTTCTCCCTTCCTTTTTCTCCCTCATGAACCCTTGCTAAATTTATATATTTTTTTGTGTGTCTTACACCGACTGCAGTATCCCTTCACCCATTTTTCTGTTGTCCATCCCCCTGGGAAGGTACCTTCTTATTTTTAAAGGCACATTAATACTGCATCTGCAATCGTCCTTCTGTTTCCAGCTATTTATATCAAGAGAAATAAGGAAACTGAGTTTGTCTCTGAATTCAAGCAGCCTGAATCTGAGTACTATTCCTTTACCTTTATCTTTACTGGCCCTTAGCTTCCAAACTAACTCTGTAAAGTAGGAGGTACAATAAAGAAGAGATGGGATGAACCCTATGTGTATATCTGAAATAATGTACTACTTGTGGGTAAATGACTTGTATGAATTTCAAAGATGGCCACTCCATCAGTACTTGAGGGCAGTGGTTTGGGTACCTCTCTAGTTCACTTCCTGGATGGCTAGGAAATTTGTTCTAGGAAGCATACAAATTATTGAACCTGTGCAGTTTCCTTCTTGACTAAGTCCTTTCAAAGACAGCCTGACTTTCTCAGACTAATATGTAAACTGGTTTCATCTATAATTGAAGTATTCGGGAGAGAAGACATACTAGAATTTTTTTTAGTGGAAAGAGACTTTTTATCATTTTAATGTACTATCTAAATAACTTTTAATATCGAAATAATATTACAGAGTAGTAAATAAAATATAGGGATCACATGCTTTAGTTATTTTTCCCTTTCCAGTTTTCCAAGAAGATTCTTCCTTAAACTATTGACAGGACATAGGTCAACTCAAGAAGAACTATGAATTAATTTCATTACATAATCAACTTAACAGGCTTTTGTAGGTTCTTTGGGAACCCAGTTATCATTTGCAATATTGTTGCCAAGAGGAAGTGATCGGTAAATGACATTTTAGAATATAATCTAGTCATTTTGTCATTTGATACTTTATTTTTTTAATATATTTATTTTAATTTTAAAACACCGCAGGACATTGTTAAATTGGTGGGGGGTTTTTTTGGTGTTGTGGGCATCACTGCCCCCCTAGTGGGAATAGGAGTGGCAGCCTTGCTCCTGGAGAGCTGTTGCTGGATTGAACCGCCAACTCAGTGGGCTGCAGTCCCAGTCCCGCACTCAACCACTACGCCACCGGGGCTCAACCCCCATTTGATACTTTATACTGGAGGAGATAAATCAATTGGATCTCTCAGTTTGAATTGTAGTGAAATGAAAAGAGTGCCAGCATCCCCGTCGAAAGACCTGGATTCTCTTTCCACACTCCTACTAAAGCTAACTGCGTAGACAAACCACTGAACTATTGGTAGCCTCAGTTGTTTTAGCTGTAAAATAATGAGTTCATGCAGCTAACCTGTCTGGAAACTATTACACTTTTTATACTTGATCTTAACCAAAAGACAGAGAAGTGATACTATTACATTTTTTGTGTATTTACTTAACACTCTCACGATTTTATTTGGCTACAATACTTGCTCTTCTGCTGCCTTATCTGTTGTTATCGCTTTAATTCCTTCTTTTAATTCAGGTTCAATAAATGTTAGCTATTACTATGCTTACTTACTTTGTGCCAGGCACTGTGCTAATCATTTTAAATGTTGTATCTCATTTAATTGTAACAACATCCCTATAATTATTTCTGTTATTTAACAGACATTAAGACTAGAACTTAGAAAGGTGATGTTTTTTGCCCAAGTCCACTACTGATAGGAGATAGGCTAGAACCCATACTAATTCTACAGTCTGCCTTAACTTCTGGGCAGGTTAGCAGGTAATGGCTCACACAGACCCTAATATTAGTATTGCTCTTTACTCAAAGAAAATAGTTTGCACATTATGGTAGGAAATTAGAATTGCAGATGGGATTGCCTATTAATACCTTAGTTTTTTATAAGAAGTGTGGGTTGTGAAACTCAAAAAAAATCCAACCCAACCAAAACACCCACCTCACTGCCATGGATCCCATGCAGACTCTTAGTGACCCTATGTGTGGAGCCGCGTAGAACTACCCTTGTAAGTTTCCAAGAGCAGAAAGACCCATCTGTCCACTTGGAGCAGCTGGAGGTTTCCAACTGCTAACCTTGCAGATTACAGTCTTCCAAGTAACCACTACGCCATCTGAGCTCCTGAGGATAACACAAAAGCAACCCTGTTGCCTGTGAGTAATCCTGATTCACAAAAACCCTACAGGAGAAAGTAAACCTGCCCCATGGGGTTCACAAAGCCATGATCTTTATGGAAGCAGATTGCCTCACCTTACTCCCAACCGCACCTTAAGTTCATTGTTTAGATTTTCATACTTGTAATTGCTGTAGAAGTCTGTTCTTTGCCTGGGGGAGATTTGACCTCTAGATTAAAGGGGTCAGGACTGATGTTTCTCAACTGCTACACCTGTGATCCTAATCATAGAATTAGACATTAATCCAGTGGTTTGAATAATTTTAATATATTAGATGTCCCAATTATTTTCACTTAACATGGCTGTCCATTAAACGCTTTGTGCACGTATTATGCTAAGCACTGGGTTTCCAATATGTATTACATAACATTATTATAGACTGTGGTAAATAAGATGTGAATAAGCATGATGTCCTCATGAAGAATGTAAAGAGATGTGGTTAACTTAGAGTTTGGGAAAACCGTATGGAAGTACCATGAAACAGACCCATAGGATGTGTTGGAGTCAGGCCTGTTAATTGCCAGGAGGAACACTTTTCTAGGTCCAATTTTAAAGAACTTTGTGTTTGGGAAATCTGTATGGGTGGTACAAAGTAGGAGAGGTGTAAGGTGAGGATGAAAAAGTAGGCAAGGCCTGGCCATGTCTCTCCACCCCTCAGTCTCAGGGACAATATGACTGGACTCCTCCCAAGACAGATGTTCTTCTGGAAGCCCACAGTCTAGTCAGCGTTTTTGGCCAGCCCCAGAATTCAGAGGTATTGATTCTTTTTATTCATTTGTTCAGTATTTCAGTGAAGATACTCTGGACTAGGTCAGGCACATATTATATCAGTCCTCAAAATGACCCCTGTGCTTTCTAACACTTGTACTTCACTTGCATCAGATTTGCCCATGCAAATAGAGTATTATCACAGCATTGTGACACCCTGGAGCTTCCCTATGGGGGTCAGGTCTCTTTCATTTTAAAAGGGCTTTTTTTTCCTTTGTATGGCAAACATAACAGATGTGCTTCCTACTGCCAGAGAGGGAAAGAATATGAATAGAAATCACATTCTGCATATCTAGACAATTCTCAGACTTCTGCTAGATCAAATGAGTACTTTTTTCTAATGTATAATAGACTTTGCTTAGGAAAATGCATTTAAATTACTTTTGTTCATAATTTGGGGGACTTTATTACATGACACTTGATAAAGTTGACATACACATAAAGCATGCCCTCTGCACTGCTCCTTCTGGCAGTCTTTCCTGTGCCTAAACTAGGAGGTAATCTCATTCCAAAGCTGTTCATCATAGCATTCAAGGGGTGAGGTCTGGCCATGTTAGGTAGGGAAGGATGGTAGATGGTTTTATTGGCCTCTGGTAAAGGGCAGAAGGCCTAGATGTACCCTCTTTATTGATGTGTCTGATTTCTCCCAGGACAATCATTCCCTAAGATTTGTGTCCTAAAGTATTACCTCAGGAATTTGACTAAAAGGCATAGACCGAGGTGTGGCATGAGAATGCAGTGCTTTAGCCGACACCCTGTCAACATCCAGAGGGCCACTGTGAGTCAGAGTTGACTCCATAATGATTTGTTTCTTTGACATGAGCAATACACTTGAAAAATGAAAGCTAGGTTTTGCTTTCAGGAAGTGATTTGATAAAATCAGAAATAAAGGTAACATGTATGATTTTATAGTGAGGAGTCTGATAACAGAAATTATCTTTCTATTACCTTACTTGGTCCCTAAAATTCTTAATTTTAGGTTTCCAAATATATTTGTACTTTTTCTGTATTTGTGAAGAACTACAAATAAAGCAGACGAAAACAAGCTTGTTTCAGCTGTTTGACAGTTTTAGCTGGATCACTTTTACCTCACTTTGCTTGTGTGTGTATTTTGAACTTTAAACTATTGCTTTTAGGTTAGCTGCAATAGTTAATTAAAAAATATGATTGGCATCTTGCAGACTTTGGTAATGCTCTGGTTAGGTAAAAATGAGAGATACAGCAAATTTGAGTTTCTTGTTGAATCTTACAGAGAGGGACATACTGGGGGAAAATGGCAAAAGAAATAGCCTAATCTAATTTCTAGATGCTGGTGAACTCTAACCTACCTTTAATGTTACATAGCATAGCATAGTTTTGTGATTTATTTACATATTCAGAGACTTCATCTTAGCAAAACAATAATAACTTGTTTGATTAGTAATTATTTCCACATCTGTATAGACCACAAGTAAGAAAATGATTATAAATTTGATGTAGATGATTAAAGTAAGGCACATTTATATTACAACTTTTTGACCTCACGCCAATGCAAATGCACCTCTGTCAGTCAGTGTCTTTTTTAAAAGAAGGACTTCTTTAGGTTCATGAAAAGTAGAGTGGGATATTCTTATACATGTTTGCACTCAATAGAGAGATTAACTTGCCTGAAGACAACAGGTGAGCCTGAGAAAATATTGCCCCAAAAAAGTTGTTTAAATACCTTTCTTTCAATTTACAGTTTCCTTGCTATAATTAAAAATAGGAATGCTTTTTTATGTTGCCAATTTTAAAGTTGTTTTATTGCTGTTTTTTTTTCTTCTTTAAATCTCTGTTTTTTAGATCCATGTTAAAGCTCATTTTGATTATGACCCCTCAGACGACCCCTATGTTCCATGTCGAGAATTAGGTCTGTCTTTTCAAAAAGGGGATATCCTTCATGTGATCAGCCAAGAAGATCCAAATTGGTGGCAGGCCTACCGGGATGGGGATGAAGATAATCAGCCTCTAGCTGGACTCGTTCCAGGTAACAGACAACATCCAAATGCTAATACTAAAAGAACATTTCAAATCCATGCCATTGCTGAGAAAAATCTTTTAAAAATCATGTGTTTACTTCTTATACTTTTGCTTATTTATGTTGTATCTGTGACATAAATATCCTGAATAGACATGTGATCAATTGTTGGGATTTCAGGATGAAAATATGTTGTTGCTTTATCAGCTAGCCTCCTTTTACTACATTCATGTCATTTATCCTGCTATCGAGGCACCAAGACTTCTATTGAACCCTAATACTGTAGTAGGGGATTATCACCTGGAGTACCAAACTTCTGATACATAAGGGATATATTAAAATGCATCACTTAAAGATCAAAGAGATAAACCTGACTTGAATGATTAAAACCTTATCAGTTGATTCTGCTTCTGATGCATGCTGAACCTGATCGGGCTTTCAACATTTTCTGTATTTTTTTGTTTGTTCTTATAAAGGTTTATCTCGGATGTGTTATGTCATTGAGGGGTCACCCTCTTGAGTTTATGTCATAAGTTTTTCTGTTTTCTGGTATGTGAAACTCAGGATTGATGAACATAGAGGGAGAGCAAATAGAATAAGGGTTTCTGGGGAGAGAGAGAGAGAGAGAGAGAGAGAGAGTGTGTGTGTGTGTGTAAAAGGGAAACAATGTCAAGGAGTTCAAGGAGTCCAAGAAGGAAAAGAATGTTTGAAAACTGTGGTAGCAATTGCACAATACTATATAAGTATTAACTCCCAATGGGAGAAAACAAAATTGTGGAATAAACACTTTTTAATGCATCACTTGATTAAAAAAAAAATCAAAGGAGACAATAAAAAGTTTTTTTCTAATTGGGAGAATAATAATATTTTAGCCATAGCCCTGATAACACATTGGGCTGGGACCCTCGAGGTCGGCCATTGGAAACCACTGGCAACTCTGAGGGAGAAAGACTGTGCTTTGTACTCTCATACACCGTCCTGGTCTCGGGTTGGGGGGGGGGGGGGGGGGGGGGGGGGGGGGGCGGTGGCGGTTGGAGTTGCTATAAATCAGCATTGACTGGATAGCATTGAATTTGGATTTTGGAAATATTTTGACAAGAACAGTTGTGTTTCTATGGTAGATTCTCCCCTACCTTGCCAAGACAGCCTTGATTTGATTACCAGCCAATGTATGTATTATGTACCTGCCCATTCATGTGCAGGTTTGCGGGTTGCTATAATCCTGAACATGTTTCAGGGGATCCAGACTAGGAAGAAAGACCTTGCAGTCTCCTTCCAAAATCCAGTCATTTGAAACCGCATGGGTCACAATAGTCCAATCCTCAGCTGAATTTGGAGGTTGCTCAGGACAGAGCAGCATATCATTCTGTTGTGCAGACAGTGCAACAATGCAGCCAACAAAAAGGAGTTCTCTTAGAGTGGAAATGAATCCGGCCCAACCCCCCAAACAACAACAGCCCACTGCCACCCAGTGAACCCCAGCTCGTAGTCCTCCTCCAGGACACAGTAGAACTGCGCCACGGGGTTTCTGAGAACTGAACTGACCACGGAAGCAGACTGCTTCTTTCTCCAAACGACAGTTCATGTCTAGCCCTGTGCATCCACAGGGCTCTTTAGAATGGAAATAGAATACTTGTATATGCTTATTATTATTGAAGAAAGTCGTCCTTTGAGATGAAACTAAGACTTTAGATATTAAAGTCATTAAGGGAATGTGCTTTTCAGAAAGAGTGATGATGTCATAGTTATGACTAGGCTAAGGGGCCTAGCACCATATTCCTGGGGGACAGCAATGTTAATTGGCACAACATATTTCACCAAAAAAATGTTCTGCTGCTACTTTGGTGATTAGTGATTATGATCCTAAAAACTTCTGAATGTCCATCTATGTTATAACCATCGATCTCCCCTTGCCTGAAGCAAAGAAGAATGAAGAAAATTAAAAATGCATGGAAATAATTTATTCAAAGGACTAATGAACCATGTGTTAGTTGACTAGAGAAACAAATTCAGAGATACTCATGTGTAAGAGATCTTTATATCAGAGAGCAATTGTATCTTGGGAAAGATCCCAGCCTAGTTCAGAATAAGTCCGTAAGTCTAATTTTAGCCCATCTGTCCAGTGCAGTACATGCAATGATGCTGAATTTAGGAAGATCACAGGCCAGTGGATGCAAAGTCTTGTGGATGCAAGGCGGTTGGAAACATCTCAGCACTGGCGCTGGTCTCATCATGTTTCCACATAGCTTGTCAACAGGAATGTGAAACAGAGAGTGTGTGGCCCACCTCTAGGGAGGAAGAAAGTTTCCAGAATCCTCATGAGAAGGCAACATCCACAAGGAAGCATCATCAGGCTGTGTCCTGTTTGACAGGCTAGATTCGACCCCTTCCCTCTATCATGCTGACACAAGATTATGTAATTTCCACAGACCACAAGAATTTTAGCCTCCACAACCTAGATTGTGCCCACGTATCACTACTGACCTCTCTGAAGGGGTCACTTTAAAAGGTCCTAGATAAAGGGGAAGATAAATGTCGACCCAGAACTCAAACTCATAAAAGCCACTAGCTTTTCTGGATGGATAGAGGCAGGTGGAGTGACCCTTAATCACACTTGAGGTCTAGAACTGAACTCACCTCTGTGTGTGGTCCAGTTTTCAAACAATATGTCTCTATGATGAACAATGGGGAGGTTTGTGCTGCTTAAAACTATTGACTCCTAGAGTTCACAAGAGTTTTGACAGACCGAGGAATGGAAACAGAAAGCACAGGAAGTGAGAATGAAGGATTGCAGTCAGGGATGTGAAGCCAAATGCATGCATTGTAAATAGAAACCACATTTTTCCCCCTCTCAACTTTTGCTTAATAAATAATAAAAATTTAAATAGGAAAAAAGTTAAATAGACTGGCAACCTCCTGCTCTCTAGGTGGCGATTTTGAGGCTGTCAATCTTTACAGGAATAGATGGTGTCATCTTTCTCTCAAGGAGCAGTTGGCAGGTTGGACTGCCGACCTTGCAGTTGGTGGTCCAGTGCTTACCTGATAGCTCCCCCAGGGCTCCTGGCTTGGCAGATAGGTATGTAGGTACAGTTATTTATAACAGAACAAAGGGCTGAGCCCCAGTGGTGTAAGTGGTTGAGTGCAGGACTGCGGCCCGTGGGCTTGGCAGTTCAAATCCAGCAGCAGCAAGGCTGGGTAGCTCCCACGACCACCATAGGGCAGTGATTGCCCCCCCCCCCCAAAAAAAAAAGGATCACTGTTCAGTCCCTCACAGAAGGGCTACACAGAAGAGATGATATCTCCAGGGTGCAGTGTAGCACTGATGAACCACATAACTACCCTCTAGTTGTTTAATATACCCTCCCCTTATTATGATCTTAGTTTTACCTCATTTATCATGTTAGACCTATGTATGTTCATTTATATAATTAAGATTGTTAAATCGGGCTGAGCCCCGGTGGCGTAGTGGTTGTGCGCAGGACTGTGACCCACTGGGATGGAGGTTCAACTCCAGCAGTGGGGCTGGGCCTCCTACTCTCACCACCAGAGAGCAGTGATACCCCAAAAAAAACAAACAAACAAACAAAAAAGATTGTTAAATCAATGAAATCCAAGATAGATAAACCCTTCAGAATCGTAGTTGTAGCAATGATTCCCTGAGGGTACAGGAAGAGATGGGGAGGGAGAACCGATAGCTATGATGACTGTATACCCCCACTGGAGGGGAACAGATAACAGAATTGTGGGTGAACAGATGTATTGGATGGTGCATGGCAATGACAATAATATATAATAATAAGGGTTCCTGGTAGGGAGGGTGGGGGAAGGAAGGGGTAAAGGGAGCTGATGTCCACGAGTTCAAGAAGAAAGAAAAGGCTTTGAAACTGATAGTGGCAGCACAAGTATGCTTGATCTAATTGAATTATGGATTGTTATAATATCTGTAAGAGCTTCCAATAAAGTGATTTTTAAAAAGAGACCCACCGTAGAACTTTCCACATGGTAAATGCAAATTAATGCTTTCCACCTTTGGAAGCTTTTAAATACAATAGCTGCTATCCCTCTTATTTCCTGTAGGGAGGGAATAGCAATGAAAAACTGCCACTTTTAAATATTTTCTCTTGATTGAAAAACATCTAGCATTGAACCCTCTTTTTTAAATCTTAAGTATTTTATTCTTTTTTCTTTCTGCCAACAAGGGAAAAGTTTTCAGCAGCAAAGGGAAGCCATGAAGCAGACAATAGAAGAAGATAAAGAACCAGAAAAATCAGGTTGGAGACTTATATTTTATTTTAAAAAGAGGCCATTGGGTCCCCATCTGGAACCATATTACATTTACCTAAAGGTTATAACTTTTCAGAAAGATAATATTCATGTGAGAGACAAAATAGATCATTTTAGGACTATATAAAAGGGACAAGACATAAGTATTAAAGCTCATCTGTTTACAATGGCAAACTCAATACATCTCAAAAATAGTTCTGTTTACAATGTAATTTTGTTTATAAATTATTCAAGTTCAAAGCAGTTTGTGTTCTTCAAATTGAAATATGTGGATTTGTAAAAGAAAACTGCCATATTTATAGTTGTGCTTGTGGTTACTCAACAGGAAAACTATGGTGTGCAAAGAAGAATAAAAAAAAGAGGAAAAAGGTTTTATATAATGCCAATAAAAACGATGGTAAGTTCTACTCTCCAGCATTAATTGTAGTTATATCTGAATGGATTCCCAATCGGAACATTTGAAAAAAATGAAATTGATGTTCGGAAAGTTTTACCTTTAGACCCATTAGAATATCATTTATACCCAAAAAAATCATCCATAGCAGCTTATGTCTTCTGAAACACTCTTGAGTCATGGTTCATTCTGCATTCTGGAGAAACTGGATAAAAATGAAAGTTTTATAGTGATAGTTTAATTATTTTTTTACCTAAACTGTTGGGGAAAAAACCCAATACAAAAACTTTTAGCAAATTCCAGCAATTCAGATGTGTTAAAAATAAAAATTGGGGCTGAGCCCCAGTGGCGTAGTGGTTGAGTGTGGGATTGCGGCCCACTGGGTTGGTGGTTCAAATCCAGCAGCAGCTCTCCAGGAGCAAGGCTGGCCCTCCCACTCCCACCAGAGGGCAGTGATGCCCCCCAAAAAATAAATAAATAAATAAAAATTGAAAATGTCATCTACAGTAATTGCTTATGTCACAATGCAGTCCTTTCCATGATCCTACTACCTACTCGCTGCGGTATATGCACAATACATAAGTAAAACACAGAAATATGTTTTATTATTTAATTACTACTAAGATTCAAAAGAAGTCTTTAGACAACATTGGCCTCTCATTGTTAAGTGACAATAATCATCTGGACTAAGTAGTAATGACTTTTACCTTTCTTTTTTTGTTTGTTTGTTTGTTTGGGGGGGGGGGGCATCACTGCCCTCAGGTGGTGGAAGTAGGAGGCCCAGCCTTTGCTCCATGGAGCTGGAATCGAACCTCCATCCCAGTGGGCTACAGTCCTGCGCACAGCCACTACGCCACCGGGGCTCAGCCCTAGACTTTTACCTTTCTGTAGGACACTTACTGTCCCATTCAACAATCCTCGTCATTCCCAAGTTTCTGTCAACTCAACCTGATATCTTGGTTGTAATGACTTTGGTGGTAGTCCTTTAGGCTTTTGGATTTGCTGCTCCTGCTTTGGTTCTGTTGAAGACATGCCAAATAATAAAGTACAAAGTGCCCTAGAATTTGAACATAGTTAAGCTCCTTCTGTGGGTCAGACTTTGTTCTAAATCCTGGCAAGATCAAGATGGTCCATATGGCCATGACATGCCATGCTGAGGACTTGGCCTTTCCTGGTCAGGTGACAGTGTGAAAGGACACAGCAGCCTGCTGTTAGCTTTTGCTTTCAGATTTCATCTGACTACAGAATCTGACTGTCAGAATGCATTTCCACCCCCACACTTTACACAGAATCTTGAGTCATACTTCCCGGTTAGTGTTCTGGAATTGAATAAACATAAAAGCAGAAAATAAGGATGGCACCAGTCTGACCTGTTCTCAAGGTGTACAATTACAGGAAGGCATTTTGCTCTACCAACTTGAGGTACAGCTACTATTTTAAAATGTTTCTCTGTGTTAGATAGACTGCTCAGCCTTCTCATTATATCTGATATCTCCTTCTTACAAAATGATTGATCGTCTCATTTGTTGTATCTCTTGATGTGCCCGCCCTCTGTCAAAGTATTGGCTGCAAACTATTTTATGTGTTAGTATAATTATACTGGATTGGCCATTCAAAGCACAGTATGAAAGAAAGAAGAACTCCTGGAAACATTTAATAAGTCATGGTCTGATTCACTTTCCTTGTATCCGAATCAGGATATAATCATATAGAGAATGTTCCTCCTCAATTTCTCAGTTTTTACTATCATGAGCTCCCCAAATTAGACATTTTTAATAATAATAAATTGAACTTTGCAATTTGGAGAAGAACTATACATTTTTATATTGTTATTACCTGGCAGTAATTCTGGTTGGTTGATAGGCTTAACTTTTTCTTTTCCAAAGATTATGACAATGAGGAGATCTTAACTTATGAAGAAATGTCACTTTATCATCAACCTGCTAATAGGAAAAGACCTATCATCTTGATTGGCCCACAGAACTGTGGCCAGAATGAATTGCGTCAGAGGCTCATGAACAAAGAAAAAGACCGTTTTGCAGCTGCAGTTCCTCGTAAGTTTGGATTTATTTCAATTTACCACCTAAAACACCTAACTAAAGGAGACATTTTCATCCATTTTGTGCATTCACTGTTGTCAATGAAAGAGGGACATGGTTTACCCAAATATTTTTATCGGTAAGTATGAGACCAGTTACTTTCTGAATAAATTTCAGTTTGGGTTCTTTGTAATTCCTAGGTCAAAAGGGAATCAGCTTCCTGATTCTTTATACCAATGCTGAAGATAGAAACTTAGCCCTAATCTCTAAAAACAGAAATTCTCTTTTAAGATGACACAGTTCTTAATATTGTGGAGGGAGGACTGCCTGAGTATTGCCCATGGTTAGTACACTTGTCTGCTAACCCAAGAATAGAGAGGTTTGAGTCCACCCAGAGGTCCCTGGAAACAAAGGCAGGCCGGGCAGTGTGCTTCTGAAAGCATCAGCTATTGGAAGCCCTATCTAGGATGCACCTACCCACTGCCATGGAGTTGATTCAGACGCCTCTCAACCCTAAATAGGTTTGCTGAACTGTCAACCTTGTTTGTATCCCAACACCTAAACCAGAGTTCCTGCTATAGAACATAGATTTTTTCAAATATGACCATTATTAAGATACTGAAAACCCATTTGGGGCCATTTTCTATCTAGAAGTCAGCCGCTCTGCCTTTGAGTCAGTTCTGCTCACAGCAGCCCTGTGGAGCAGAGTAGAACTGTCCCATCGTGTTTCTGAAGCCGGACGTCTCTATAGAAATGCACAGCCTCGTCTGGCTCGTGTGGAGGGACTGGCGGGTTTCAACTGCAGACCTTGCCGTTAACAGGCAAATGCTTAACCGAGTGCATCACTAGGGGTCCTTAGAAATAAAAACGATCAACATTAAACAGGTGAACTCTTAATATTATCCTGTAAGCATTTTATTATCTGTATTACCTAGGAATAATGTATTTGCAGTTAGCTCCTATGTGTATATTCATCCATTCCCATTATTTTTACCTGATTTTGTTTGCTTAGATACAACCAGGAGTAGACGAGACCATGAAGTAGCTGGCAGAGATTATCACTTTGTTCCTCGGCAAGCGTTCGAAGCAGACATAGCAGCTGGGAAGTTCATAGAGCACGGTGAATTTGAGAAAAATTTGTATGGCACCAGCATAGATTCTGTCCGGCAAGTCATCAACTCTGGCAAAATATGTCTTTTAAATCTTCGTACACAGGTAATTTAGACTGTTAAACTGGGGGCATATTTTTGCAGAGTAATTTAGTAATTTGGGTCTAGGAATCAAAGGACTTAAGTTCTAGTACTTAAATATTTTCAAGGTCATTAAAAATTGTTTTTAATAAAATTTTAATTAAAAAATATTTCTAACTATAAGAATGGCAATGCAGAGACTTACTCCCTAACAGCAGCAGCAGAGGTCAGATGCGCCTCCTAGCTCCAACCTTTTTATCAACTCTGAGACTAACTGTCCCTTCCATAGCACTCACTACTTTTCTGCTGGATTTAATAATTTGTGTCAGTGGTCACACACAACTCATAAGGCAATTTGATTATGGGACTTATTAGGAAATTAACAAATAGCAAATTATAAGTAGCAAAGACTTAGGATACAGTTCCCTGATTAGGACATCCTCTTCTCCACCTTGCCTGCAGCTTGGCTTTTAACTATGGATTTTTGTTGTTCTAAGGTGCCTTCAAGTTGGCCCTAACTCACAGCAACCCCGTGGACTGCCGAATGAGACCCTCCCCAGTCCTAGGCAATTCTCACAGTTGTTGCTATGTTTCTTCTCACAGTTGTTGCAATTTGTGGCGTAGCCACTATGTTGGTCCTTATTGAGGGTCTTTCTGTTGGCCACTGACTTTATTTTCCAAACCTGGTGCCCTTTTTCAAGGACTGGTCCTATAATGAGAGATCAAGTCTCAAAGAAAACCAAAGTGCTCATGCCTGGACCAATAGGTACCATGAACGAGAAGAAGATGGAAATTATTGAGGATTTGTCTTACTTGAACACACCGTCCGCTCATGGAAGCAGCTGTCAAGAGATCAAACAACACATTATACTGGATAGATCTGCACAGGACCTTTCAGGTGTTGAAAAGCAGGGATGTTACTTCGAGGCTAGGTATGCCCGACCCATGTCATGGTATTTTTTCATTGCCTCATAATACATGTGAAAGCTGGACAGTGAAGAGGGAATACCAAGAGAAGAGCGGATGCCGTGGACTGCCAGAAGAACATCTGTCTTGGAAGAAGTGCATCCTTGAAAAGCAAAGATGTTGAGACTTGGGCTCACATATTTTTGACATTTTATAAGGAGAGATGAGTCCCTGGAGGAAGACATCATGCTTGGTCAAGTGGAGGGTGAAGGAAAAGGAAGACCCTCAACAAGAACTAGCAGAGTAGCTGCAACAATGAGCTTGAGCATCAGTAATGGTTGTGAGGAGGGCATATGGTGTGGGGCTGAGCAGTGTTTCACTCTGTTGTGTGTTGTGTGGGTTGAGTCAGAACTGACTGAATAGCGCTGAGTGATAACAACACTGAATATTTTCCCTTTTCTGGTTCTAAACATGATTCTTAGGATTTTAAAGTCATTATATATGCAATAGCCAGTACAATATCTGTGTCTAACTGAAACCTCCCACCATTCTTCTGCAGGCAAGGCTAAAGCCTAAAATTACTAACAAATACATTTTGGATTTCCATTTAAGAAGTTAAAATACTTTTTAAAAAGTGTTTTAGATTTAGTTTGCTTATTTTGTAGATTTTTTCCCCTCTTAGACTATGTGATGTTAGTATAAAACAACTGTGGTAGACTCTACTGCTGTGTGAACTCAAGCAGCCTAGTCGGTGGTTCCCTAAAGAGATGTACATAGGAGAATTGACTGCAAGGACTTTTCTTGAAGTAGCAATCAGAGTTTGTTTGCTTATTTTCATTTGGCAGAAAGTTTGGGCTCTGTATTTTAATTTTTTTTTAATTTAGGAACATGGTAAATATGTTTTTGCTGATATTCTTCTAAGTTTTGTATGTTCCTTGAGTGAACAGATTTTACCAGAGAACTCAGAGTAGTTAAGCATATCATCTTCATTATCTAAATATTTATAGGTAGGAAAGGCTGCTTCAGTGTAAGGACACAGTGAGTGGCAAAAGCAAGATGAATACTACAATCTTCTAATGCAAACAGTGCACCCTTTTCCCCAGACATTAGCATTTTACTCTTTTCAAGGTGATAGTTTAACTAGTAAATTAGGATCCCATTGAATAATTGCTATACATACTATTTAGTGACACTGGTTTTATTTTTCACATTGTGTCATTACTCCCACTCATTCTTTTCTAGTTCTGTCCCTTCTCATCTTTACGTTAGAGTACTACTTTTTGACCCTTTGGTCTCCCACAGATGATTTTTATTAAAGAAGCTCCTTGCTCTTTTAGTTTTTGAACTAACCCTTTTATTTAGTAGTTAAAAGGTGATCTCACACCAGAGGACAGTGATGCTGAAAAAAAATAAAGAATAAAAAATATTTTTAAAGGTGATCTCAAAGTATTATTTGAGGGGCTGCGCCCCAGTGGCATAAGTGGTTGTGTGTGTGACTGAGGTCCACAGAGTTGGCAGTTCAAATCCAGCAGCAGCTCTCCAGGAGCAAGGTTGGGCCTCCTACTCCCACCAGGCAGCAATGATACACACGCGTGCACGCACACACACATACACACAGAAGTATTATTTTAGGTCTATCAGGGTGGTATTATCTCAGGTCGTCCTCTGGCCCAGAGGTTTTCTTGCGTCATCTGATCCAGTAAATCTGGGTTTTAAATGATAGTTCCATTCCACAATTCTTTCCTGTTGTGTAAGTCTCCGTTTCTCATGGCTCTGATCAGAGCTGTTGTAGTGTAGCTGGACACCACTAGCTCACCTCGTCTCAGGGTAGGTGAGGCTATGGCGGTATTGGTTGTTTATCCTGTAGACTACTTTCATCTCTGAGTCTTTGGTTTTCTTTTTCCTCTTGTCCCAAACTAATAGAAACCAGTATGATTTTAGACACTGCTCACCACATTAGGATGTGGAACCAACAATTTATAAATTATATTATGTGGGTTACCCGAGTTTCCCCCCAAAGCTGTGATCGATTCTAAGTCTTCAGAGCCCCCCCTCCAAAAAAAAACAAGCAATCTTGCAAATTGTTTTGTTGTATGTTTAAGGCACATATGTCATATCCTTGACAAAAAATATCTGTCACATTTAGCACTCCTTAGTGATACAATTTACCTTGTTCAAGCTATGAGCACTTCACTCACATTGAGTGCTACAGGCAGCACTCTTAAATGTGCCTGTCTGAGATTTTCTGTTGCATATGTTGTGTGCAGTTTTTCTTTACGATTCTGCGTGCATATAGTGCCTGATACATAATGCAAAACACCTCATCACTTATGAATTTTTAACATGTTATTATAGCCTGTATGTGATCTTATCAGATTATTTCATCATAGCAATCATAACTGTCATCTTTCAGGGTCATTCATAATATAAAATATTTCACAACAGAGCAAAGCACTCACATTTATAGATGAATACATTCAGTACATTTTTAGCATAAATGATTTGATCTTAAAATGTTGTATATTATTATTTGTAGAGGCTTGAAAAACCAGTCACAAGACAAGCAATGTTTAAAAAAATGACTTTATTATATTTCAAGTACATAACAGAAATAGTTAAATTATGAAAGTAAGTGGGGGGTTTTTTGAAAATAAGTTTTAAAATCCAAATATCTTTTCTGTATAGTCACTGAAGACCCTCCGGAACTCCGACTTGAAACCATATATTATCTTCATTGCACCTCCTTCACAAGAAAGACTCCGTGCATTGTTGGCCAAAGAAGGCAAGAATCTGAAGGTAAAGTTGTTATACTGGTCCATTGCAGAGAAACAGGAAACACCCTGGCCTAATATGTCATGATGCTTACAAGCTACACATTTTGAACCCTGGGCCTTTATAAGATACTGCCAATAAAAGATGAAAATGCTGAAAAATAAAAAGAGGTAGTCGTTTTACAGTGGAACCAACTGACAGTATCTAAAGAGCTGCCCAGTAAACATTGGACTGCTAAAGTTTGCTCTTCAAACCCACCAGCTAAAGATGAGGCTGTCTGTCCCCATAAAAATTTATAAGGCCTTAGAAACCCAATTACAGGGCCAGTATGAGCTGGAATCAACTTGATGGCAGTGAGTTGGCCTTTGGGGTTTTTTTTTTTTTTTTAATTTGTTTTTAGTTTAAAGGGCATGGAAAGTTCTCAGCAGACTCTAAGGATTAGCTCCCTATGTAAAAAGTCACTGTGAGTTGGAATAAGTAAGGTTAACTGGGTTTATGCCATTTTTAAAGTAGATTTATCTATAAATGGAATACGTGGGTTTGGTTTTTTTATGATTATTCTGTCTTGACTAGTTGTTTTATTATAAGTCTTGAAAAATGGGTGATAAAAGGAACTGAATTAATGACACGGGTGAGCTTTGAAAACATTGTGCTGAAAGAAGCCAGACACAAGAGCCCACATATTCTTTGACATGTAATGTCCAGAAGAGATGTCTCCAGAAAGACTGCCTCAGAGTGAAACCTTGGTAGTATGGGGGGAGTGAGAGAGAAGGGGCGATGGGAGTCCCAAAAGGTATAGGCTCATCACATGTTCTATAAGTGATATGATGATGAATGTCATGCAGTTCTGACTACATTGAAAGTACAGCCTTGTGCACTTAAATGGATGAACGTTCTCTCTGTGATCAACAAAGTTCTCGGCAAAAAATAAATCCCAGCAGACTTTTCTGTGGAGATTGAAAAACTAATGTAAAGATTTATATGGAAATTAAACAGGTATAACCAATATAATCTCCAGGGGAAAAAACTAAATTGTAAGAGTTTTGCATTTGTTAATTTTCTTTTGTCATTTTTCTACTTAATTGACTTCTTACTTTCTTGTATTTACTTTGACTTTAATTTCCACTTCTGTCTCTGGTTTCTGAGGTGAAAGTTTTAAACCTTTAATACTAGGCATTTGAAGTTGTTATATTACTCTCTAAACAGCTCTTATTGTTGTTGGGAAACATTATGTTTTAACTTTTTAAAGCAATTGTATTGACATAATTATGTATCATACAACTCAGTAGTGGTTTTTTTTGGGGGGGCGGGGGGGAGTGGGTTGTGCATCACTGCCTCTGGTGGTCGTGGGAGCTACCCAGCGCTTCTCCTGAGAGCCGCCGCTGAATTTGAACCGCCAAGCCTGCGGGCTGCAGTCCCGCACTCAAACACTTAACGCCACCGAGGCTCAGCCCCTCTTAGTAGTTTAATTTAGTAGTTTAAACATATTAAAAAAGAATTGTCCGGGCTGAGCCCCGGTGGCGTAGTGGTTGTGCGCTGGACTGCGGCTCACTGGGATGGAGGTTCAATTCCCGCTCACAGGAACAAAGGCTGGGCCTCCTACTCCCCCCACCAGGGCAGTGATGCCTAAATAAAAAATAAATAAATAAATAAATAAATAAATAAAAAAGAATTGTCCAACCACCCCGCAATCAATCTTAAATTAATTTATCCTTTCTTGTGCTCATTATTAGCACCCCATGTTCTCCTAATCTCCCCTGTCATGCTGCTAAGAAACTATTGATTCAGGTATTGTCTTGATAGTTTTACCTATGATAAATTCCATAAAAGAAAAACATACCCCCCCAAAAAAAAGGTAACAAAACAGGAAAAACTCTCAAAAAGAAAACAGTAAATCATAAAACTAGAAAAAATTAAAAGAATCAAAAGGAAGAATAAAATTGATAAAAAGTGTTAAATTTTAGCCTAAATACATCTGCATTGGTTCCACTTTCTTGCACACCTTGTCTGATAGCAAAGCTATTCACCTCACTGCTCAGTGGTCAGAAGGGATTCCTGCAGATTTATGCAGCTCTTTAGTTGCTTCCTACACATCTGTCATTGTTTGTCATTATCAGACCTTTAGGAATACTTTCTAATTTCCCTTGTCATTTCCCACCTCCCCCTGAACTTACGAGCTATTTAGACATGTTACCTAATTTTCACCTATTGAATTAAAACAGTGATCTGTAATTATATTTGGATCAGGGAACACCTTCTATAAGATAATTGCTTGAAATTCATTGTTTATTTTATGACCTTACATCTCTTTGATCCTGTTGCCTATTCCATATTTAGTGTATGTTGTACAGTTTATAGGGCGGACTTGATTACTCTTACTCTTACGCTTGTATATTTCAGGAGGCTAACTGGCTAATGGTACAAGTTAGGCACTAGGCTGCTACTTGTAGGGTGTTGAGTGGTTCAAACCCACCAGTTATTCTGTAGGAGAAAGAAGAGGCAGTTTTGAAAACCTTTATTTAGCTCTCTGAGCTGGAGTCTACTGGTTGACATTGGGTTTCATCTTTGGTTTTGGTCTTACATGTTTATCTCCTTTGGTAATTCCAATAGTGCTTTACTCAAAACACCAGAGAATTGTTCTATTAAAACACATCCTCAACTTGACTCTGAAATTGTGCTAGTAAGAAATGTAAAAGCCTAATCCATCATCTAAAATTACTGTCCTCCTCTGTTCTGCTCTAAGCAAGACTTGACAGTGGTTAACTCAGAGTATGAAACCTGAAGGTCACTTTTGCCACTGGCATATTCTGTTTAAAAAAAAACACAAAACTTTATTTACAAAAACATTTAGCTTCCTATTAGGGGATGTAACTAGAAAAATAAGATGACATTTTAACAAATTATTAAGTAGGTAATTAAAACCAATTCGACAGGGCTGAGCCCCGGTGGCGTAATGGTTGTGCGCGGGACTGTGGCCCACTGGGATGGCTGTTCAATTCCAGCAGCGGCTCCACAGGAGCAAAGGCTAGGCCGCCTTCTCCCACCACCAGAGGGCAGTGATGCCAAAACAAAACAAAAAAAAACCATTTCAGCAAAAGAGAAACTTAATTCCTAAAATTTGATAAAGCTAGATACATTGGATTTTCATGTAATTTAATGTGTGATGTGGAGTTTACTATTTACATTTCAATTCTAGCTCAAAAAGTGTAGATTCAGTTCTGAATCCTAGAATGTTCTTTAGGTAATCTCAGGCTTAGAGCAAACATCATACTAAACCAAAGCGCCACAGTGTGTTCAGTTACAGTGGTGCATTTGCATCCCTGCCAGGAACAAAGGTCTCTCTGTGTACCATAGCCAGATGCACAACATTCCAGAATGAAAATGAGAGCCGCACCAGAAGCCGCCTCAGGACAAACCATTGCTGTCTGATAGGCACTTATTTCCATACTATCACAGAAGGCCAAGCAGTTAAATGCTTTATATTGTTTTATATCTTGACGCCAATAAGATTGATGTGTGATGCCAGATGTTGGGGCATGAGTTTAATTAGTTCTCTCTTTAACAAGGGTGATTGGAAGGCAATTTCACTTTCTTGAACACATGTGCCTGGTAATAATCAAAAGGTCTAGAGTAGCTTTACACTGTCATGCCACCTGCCTATGTCAAGCAGCCCTTTGACGCATTGTATTTATCTATTTATTTTAAACTTTGTGTGTGTGTGTGTGTGAATTCAGTGAAGTTTAGCAGAACAGGTCATCTGCTTTATAGTCCACATGCCATACACAGATTCAGCTCATCACTTGCAATCCCCTTGATGTACCATTGCTTGTTCCATTTCTCCCATTTTTCTTGCTTCCATTTCTCCCATTTTTAGCCCTCTGAACTTACCCTGATGTAAATACTGTCCCTTTGATTGTAAGTGGTTAATTATTTAAATGGTGAGTTCAATTCCATACATAAAAGGGCATCCATTATCAGAGTGGTTCCACCAGTCTCTATCTCACCAGTAGCCTGGTCCTTTTACTATTTTGAGTCCTGTTCGCTATTTTCACCCACTCTATTCAGATACCTTCCGAAATGGTCCTTTTCAGACCAATTCGTCATGGTAGCTGGTCACCATCTAGTTCTTCTGGTCAGAGAGTTGTGGAGAACAGTGTCTATGAAGTCCATTAGTCTATTGGCCTAATTGTTTCATGTGTCTTTCAATTTTCATTACTCTTCCCTTCCTCAGATGGGAAGAGACCAATAGTTGCATGTCAGATGGCTGTTCATGAACTCTTACGACCCTAGTCACTACTCATCCAAGAAGAATGTAAGCATGTCTTTGTGAATGCTATATGCCAGTTGAACTTAATGTGCCCCAAGACAATGGCCCTGATCACTCAGAGGTCTAGCAGTTTACTCCCTCAAGGAGCTTGATGATGTTTAAGTTTTAATAACTCTGCCTCCTGTGTGCTAACCCACATTTATGGATAGATTTGTAGCAAACAAAATACCAGTAAATATCATTTATCACACCTACACATAACCATGAGCATATTCCTACACTTGTTCAACCTGTATGTCTATCAAACCAGCAATTTGTAGATTATTACAGTTGCAGGATTGTGTATGTCGTTTGTGATTTTTGCTTTTTACATTTGCCAACTTCCCAGTGTCTTCCCCTGCCCTCCGTCATTTTCACCTAACTTCTTCCCTCTTACTGTATAACGACTTCCTCTTCACCCACATTAACACTAGTTTACCCTCTCTTCCCCTCTTCATCCTAGTAACCACTGAACAATGCGTCTTTTAGTGCAGCAGGTCTCAACCTGCGTGTCGCCACCCCTTTGGGGGTCATATGATCCTTTCACAGAGTTTGCCTAAGACCATTGGAAAAAACGTATTTCTGATGGTTGGGGGTAACCACAACACGAGGAATTACATCTAAGTGTTACAGCATTAGGAAGGGTGAGAAGCACTGTTTTAGTGTGAAAACCTTCTTTTCTTGATTTATTTTTAAAATCATTTTACTGTGGGCTCATACAACTCTATTCACAATATATGTATGCATGCTTTGTGTCAGTATTTGCATCTCCCTCTCTCCCTTTTTCTAAAATTGAGGTCTCCTACAACTATAACCACAATCCATACATACATCAAAATTGTTAACACATTTGTACATTTGTGACCATCATCATTCTCAAAACATTTGCTTTCTACTGGAACCCTTGGTATCAGCTCCTCATTTTTCCCCTCCCTCCCCGTTTCCCCTTCCTCCTGAACCCTTGGTAATTTATAAATTATTGTTATTTTGACATATCTTACACTGTTTGATGTCTCCCTTCACCCACTTTTCTGTTGTCCATCCCCAAGGGAAGAGGTTATATGTAGATCCTTGTAATTAATTCCCCCGTTTTACGCCACCTTCCTGGTATCACACCTCTCAGCACTAGTCCTGAAGGGATAATCTATCCTGGAATCCCTGTGTTTCCAATACCTATCCATACCAGTGTACATCCTCTGGTCTGGTCGGATTTGTAAGGTACAATTGGGATCATGAGAGTGTGGGGCGAGGTTGCATTTAGGAACTAGAGGAAAATTGTATATTTCATCGTTGCTACACTACTCCGTGATTAGATCATGTCCTCCATGCAATCCTTCTGTAGGGGGATGTACAGTTGCTTACAGGTGGGTTTTGGGTCCCCAATCTACTCTCCCTCTCATTTACAATGTTAAGAATTTTTGTTCTTTGATGCCTGATACCTGATCCCTCCACAACCTAATGATCACACAGCCTGGTGTGCTACTTCCATGTGAGCTTTGTTGTTTGTCAGCTGGATTGCTGCTTGTTTATCTTCAAGCCTTTAAAAGATTCCAGATGCTATATCTTCTTTTTTTAAAACAGTTTTATTGGACATAATTTACATATCATACAATTCAGTAGTTCAATCTTTCAATCATATCAAGGAGAATTATAAAATCATTAAAATACCAATTTTAGAGCACACAGACACACACATGGCTAAATCATCTTTAAAATGAATTGTGTAATCATACTCAGTTCTAGTACTCCTTCCCCCTACCTACCTTTATTTCCTACTCTTTAAAAAAAAAATCATTTTATTGGGGACTCATACAGCTCTAATCATAGTATATACATACATATATACTTTGTGTAAGTCTTTACATCTTTGGGGGAGGAGGGGGTTTTGTACAACTCTTATCAAAATCCATACATCCATCCATTGTCAGATTCTATATATCTTTTGATATCCGAGTACTATCCGCCTTCTTCACCACATTTGCTTGTGCACCTGTTTTGTCTTCAGTGATCGTGTCAGGAAGGTGAGCATCATGGAATGCCTGTTTAATAGAAAAGAATGTTCTTGCATTGAGGGAGTACTTGAGAAGCGGCTCCATGTCCACCTTAATAATAAACCTATAAATATATGCATATAGATCAATTCCCCTATCCTCATATATAAATATATTTACATATGTATATGTCTTTATTTTGACCTCTACAACTGCCCTTTGCCTCCTAGTTTTTTCCTCTATTTTCTTTTACTTTCCTCTTGTCCCACTATCATGCTCAGCCTTCATGTGGGTTTCAGTAAATCCTCTTGGTTATATTACCCTTGATCAAGCTCTACCAGGTCTCCTACACCTTCCTCACCACTGATTTTGAATCATTGTTCCCTTGTCCCTGGGTTTGTTAACACGACTTCCTTTTACCCACCTCCCTCTCTCCCATTTCCTGTTGTTTTCTCCTCCAGATTGTTTATCCGGCGTAGCTTATCTAGATCGACCTGCAGAAATAATAATATGCACAAAAACAAGACAGGGCCAAACAAAGCAGCAAAACAAAAGAAAGCAACTAAAACCAATGACACACACCACACAAAGAAAAGCCTGTAAATAGTTCTAGGACTAATTTTTGGCCTTTAGGAGTGTTTTCTGGTTGAGTCTGATGGTATGCCATGCCTTGGTCCCAAAGTCTATTTTTGGTATTCCCTCAGGAGTTCCTCGCTCTGCTTCTCTTGCTGTTCTGTTGCACTCACACCACTTACTTGGTGTGGTGGTGTCAGATTGGGTGCAGTTCCCACACTGTCTCCAGTGTAGCTCAATTTCCATCTGTTTTTGATATTGCCAAATCGATTTCCATAGTGGCTGTACAAACCTACAGGTCCACCAGCAATGGATGAGAGTTCCTGTCTCCCCAAAGCCCCTCTAACCCTTGTTGCTTTCTGGTTGTTGTTGTTGTTGTTTTTTTTTGGGGGGGGGGGGAGGCATCACTGCCTCTGGTGGTCATGGACACTACCCAGTGCCGCTCCTGAGAGCCCTTTCTGATTTTTTAATTGGGCTCTCTTTGTGGGTGTTAGGTGATATCTCATTGTTATTTAGATTTGCATTTTTCTTATGGCAAATGACCAGTAACATTTTCTCATAAGTGTACTGGCCATTTGGATTTCTGTCCCTGTGAAACTTCTGTTCAGGTCCTTTGCCCACCTCCTCAGTGGGCAATTAGGTTTTTTTTTTCCTTTTTAGAAGCTAGGAGAACATTGTAGATTTTAGTACTAAGGCCCAATCCATGGGCTCTCATTACTCTCTTGGTGAATTTTTTGGATGTGCATAGCTGTTTTATCTTCAGTATATCCCACTCGTCCATTTGTACCTCTTCTGTATTTGTGTCCTTCCCTAATCTGATAGCCTATATTCCCTGTGCCAAAGTTCTCAGGTCAGTCCCAGTTCCCGCATTGATGGTACTAATATTTTGGAATTTTACTTCGAGAACTGTGATCAACCTTGAGTTTATTTTTGTGCATGGAGTGAGGTAAGGGTCTTGCTTCATTTTTCTGCAGGTCAATTTCCATTTTTTCCAGCACCACTTGTTGAAGAGGGCATCTGCTTCCCATTCGATATTTTTGGGGCCCTTATCAAAGATGAGTTGTCTGTATGCTGATGACTTTATTTCTGGGTTTTCAGTCCTTTTCCAGTGCTCTGAGTATCTGACATTTTACCAATACCATGTGGTTTTGACCACTGTGGCTGGATAATATATGCTAAAGTCAGGTAATACAAACCCTCCCACTGTGTCCTTCTTGAGGAGTTCTCTGCTAATTCTGGACTTTTTACCCCTCATTATGAAGTTGGTAATCATTTTTTCCACTTATTTAAAGAAGGATGAGGGTAATTGTATTAGGATTGCATTAAAACTTACGTAGTGCCATGATGGGTAAGTTTATTGTGCCAACATGACCAGTGAACACATGCAAGATTAATTGAAAGGCAGAGATATAAATGGCTCAGTGAGCCTCGTCTTACTCTGTCTTGTTCTTGGATTTTTGGACCAGTGTGTAGATAGCAGCCTTACCTTTTCTGTACCTCAGTTTGCAAGTGACACTACCGTGGGACACCTGATTCATTGACTGTGACACTGTAAGTTTGAGGTTCCTTCAAGCCTGGTTTGCCACACGACTGTAATATACATCTATTGAGCTGGGAATTCTTGGACCCTGCCCTCTGGCTGACTATTGGTGACTTGCCTTACCGTTTGCTCTGTGTAGCCAGATTGCCTGAATTGCTCTACAGAGTATTACCCGATGCTCTCAAGACTCAAAGGACTGGCAGTTTATTAGCTGTCTCACGCAAGCGACTTGCTCTGAGCCATTCGTACTGTCTTATATACTAATTAACTGTTTATTTCTTATGTTATTTTTTATTTCTTATTTCTATCATCTATCTATCTATCTATCTATCTATCTATCTATCTATCTATCTATCTATCTATCTAATTAGTGTCCTGGTTTTGTTTCTCTAGAGAATGCTGTCAGACACAAGTACCTTGGGCAAAACTGATATCTTTACTATATTGAGTCTTCAATCCACGAGCATGAAATAGTGTTCCATTTGTTGAGGTCACTCATGGTTTCCTGTCATAGTGTTCTGTAGTTTTCCTATCATAGATCTTTTGTTCTTTTCGTCAGGTATATCTCTAGATATTTCAATTTGTGCTTGGCTATTGTGAAGGGTAGTATCCAGTTGATCTCTTCTGTGGTCTTTTCCGATGTGTATAGTAGTCTGATAGATAAGACTTCTGTTTGTTGATCTCGTATCCTGCCACTCTGCCATACTTCTCTATTGCTTCCAGTACTCCCCCTTGTGGAATTTTTGGGATTTTCCATATATAAAATCAAAACTACAAATAACGAGAGTTTCACCCCTTCCTTCCCCAAGCGAATACCTTTGATGTCTTTTCTTTGCCTTATGCTTTTAGCTAAAACCTCCAGTACATTGTTAAATAAGAGTGGAGACAAGGGGCATCCTTGTCTGGTCCCTATTTTCCATGGGATTGTGTTCATCTTTTCTCCATGGACTACCATGTTGGCTATTGGTTTTTCATATATAGCTTGTATTGTCTGGAGGAGTTTTCTTTCCATTCCTATCTTATTAAGTGTCTTAAACAGGAATTGGTGTATGATGTTGTCTTATGTTTTTTCTTCTATTGATATTATCATGTGGTTGTTATACTTTTTCATGTGAATGTGGCAAATGATACTAATGTTCTTTCGTATGTTGAACCATCCCTGCATTCCTGGTGTGAATCCAACTTGGCCATGATGAATTGTTTGTTTTACATACTTTTTGTGTTCTATTGGCCAGTACTTTGTTAAAGATTTTCGCATCAATGTTCATTAGGGATATTGATCTGTAGTTCTCGATTTTTGTGGTATTCTTGCTTGGTTTTGGTATCAGAGTTCTCCTAGCTTCATAGAAGAAATTTGGGAGTTTGCCATCTTTTTCTGTTTTGGAAGAATTTGTGTAGAATTGGTGTCAGTTCTTCTCTGAATGCTTGGTAGAATTGTCCTGTGAAGTCATCTGGTCCAGGGAATTTTTTTGTTGGTAATCCCTTGATAACCTTGTCTGTTTCTTATATTGCTATGGATCAGTTGAGATTCTTTTTTTTTTTTTTTTGCGGGGGTGGGGCATCACTACCCCCTGGTGGGAGTAGGAGGCTCAGCCTTGCTCCTGGAGAGCTGTTGCTGGACTTGAACCGCCAACCCAGTGGGCCATAGTCCCACACACAACCACTACGCCACCGGGGCGCAGCCCTCTATTTATCCTTTCAACAAACCAACTTTTAGCAGCAGTAATTTTTTTCCATAGTTTTCTTTTTTTCCCCATCTTGAATCTCAGCCCTGATTTTTATTATTTTTCTTTTACTATTGTCCTGCTGATTCGGCTCTAGTTGTTGTAAATTTTGTGCCAGCATATCAATCATGATGCTCTTCTTTTCAGATGTGTATGTATTGCTATGAAATTTCCTCTGATAACTCCTTTTGGTGTGTCCCATAAGATTTGGTAGGTCATATTTTCATTCTCGTTGGTTTCTAGCAATTTCCCAAACTTCATCTATGATGTGTGCCAGTATACACTCCTCTTGGAATACTTATTCATCCTTCAATTGTTTGCTCTTGTTTTCTTCGTCTTCCTTTTATTGATTTCCAGCCTTATGGCACAGTGGTCAGAGAGAGGGGTCTGTATGACATCAATGTGCTAAATTTATGTAGATTTGCCTTATGACCCAGGCTGTGGTCTGTCTTCAAATATGTGCCATGTGGGCTTGAAAAGAATGAATCTTTTTTGTTTTGGGGTGAAAAGCTCTGCAGATATCAGGTCAGATTGTCTAATTGTAGTGTTTAAATCTCTAGCCTCCTGGTTGAGTTTCTTTGCCTGTGGTTGATGTATTCAGCGGGTCTCATTCGGGGAATATACGTTTAAAATATTTAGTGGTTCTTTTTCTACAGTTCCCTTGAGCATTATATAGTGTCCCTCCTTAGCTCTTTTTATGGTTTGCACTTAGAGGTCAATTTTATCTGAGAGTAGGATTACAACCCATGGTTTTTTTTTTTAATTGCTGTTTCCTTGGTGTCTACAGTCCTCAGATGTGTCTCCTGTAGACAGTAGATTAGTAGATTGTGTTTTCTAAGCCAGTCTGCTAACCTGTCGTTTGTTTGTTTGTTGTTTGGGGGCGGGGGGGGTGTAGGGGAGATCACTGCCCTCTTGTGGTCATGGGAGCTATCCAGCCTTGCTCCTGGAGAGCTGCCGCTAGATTTGAACTGCAAAGCCAGTAGGCCGCAGTCCCACACTCAACCACTACGCCACTGGGGCTCAGCCCTGCTAACTTGTCTTCTAATTTCTGAGTTAAATCCATTCATATTCAAGGTTATTATCTCCATCTGTGGACTCTGTGATGTCATCTTATACCTTTTATGTTGGTTTTCCTACCTCCCTTTCTTTTCAGTGTTGTGTGTGTTCGTGCATGCATGTATCCTTCTTGACTTTTTTCCACTCTTAAGCCAGTGCTATATTAGGGCCTGTTTTCTCTTTGTTGCCCTCTGGGTGAGGTTGTTCTGTGTGGCAGTCTTGTATTTATTCCTGGTGAATGCTGCTCTTCTACCCATACTGGGGAGCAGGTAGGGGGGGAAGGCAAGGATCTTTGTAGGACGTGTTTCTTCTAACTTATTCTTTGAGTTTTTCCTTCTGTGGGAAGACTTACTTCTCTCTCCATCTGTCTTGATAGGTAATTTGGCTTGGGTTTATGCTATTTTCCTTCAATTTTTGGAATATATTACTCCACTCTCTCCTCTTCTTCATAGTGTCCGCTGATAGGTCTGAGCATATTCTTATTTGGGAACCTTTATGGGCAATTACTTGTTTTTCCCTAGCTGCTCTCATGATTTTCTCCTTTGGATTCAGTCTAGCTGATGTCCTTTCAGTCTTCTGAATGGTTACATGGTTTTCATTTATTAAGCTGGGGAAGTTTTCCTCCAAAAGTTCTCACACTATTGTAGCAGATGACTTTGTTGTGTCTTCCTCTGGTAATCCAATTATTCTGATGTTGTTCCTCTTAATAGCATAGGCATAGCTTTTAGGTTTTCTTCGACTTCTCTGATGATCTTGTTAGATTTTTGTTTGTGTTTGTTAAAGTATGCTTGGCTGCCCTCTAGGTCACTGGTGAGGTTCTCTGCTTCCTTAAAATCTGTAACTCTATCCAGCAGCAGCTCTCCGGGAGCAAGGCTGGGTAGCTCCCACAACCACCAGAAGGCAGTGATGCCAAAAAAAAAAAAAAAAAAGATCTATGAATCTGCTCTTGGTTTTTATTATCTCGTCCCTAAGCTCTTGTATTTGCCTTTGTTTATGGATTTTATCTCCTCTATCGTTTCATCCTTTTTCTGTATTGTTTCCCTCCTATACTGTATGACTCCAAGCAGTATTCTGAAATTTTCTTTCTGTGGCAAATCAATATCTGCTTCTTCTATGCACATCGTTAGTTTCAGGACAGCTTCTGCTGTTGCCTTTTATTTCTCCCGTTTTTTCGTTTAGGTCATTGGGCCCAATTGCTGTTTGTTTTGAATTGTTTCTGAGGAGCCATGTGCCATTTCCAGGGATTTGAAGAGCACTGGCTCTTTGGGAGACTCGTAGGAATGCTTCTTTAAACTGCCTCCAGCTAACTTTACTATGGAATTGGCCTACCACTTTATTCTCCTGTGGCTTCACTCTTTTCCTAGTCAACCAATATTCTGTTAATTTGGAGGGTAAGTTGGATGGTTCTCTCAGGAGACACTAGTCAGGTTGCTGTGGACCCACGAGGATGGTGCTGTACTGGCTGAACTCACAAGCAGCCGTGATGGTGTGGCTTGTTTGGGGAGCTGCAGAGGGTGTGCGGTGGTGCCCACTGCAAGGGGAGTACTACAGAAGGTTGATGAATTGCCTGATTGTTTGCTTTGTTAGGTGGAATGGTGGGTGAAATTGCCCCGGGCAGGTTGATCGCTAAAGAGGTTGGGCAGAGGTTCCCTCAACAGTGTAGAATGTTGGCGAGTATTGGCCAACCTGCCCTAGGCCATTTTAGGCACTCAGGCAGGCAGGAGGAAGTTCCCTCAGTCACGTGAGACCACAGAGGACAGACAGGACCTGGCGCTCCTCCTACCGTTACACAGGCAAGAATTCCCTTAGAAGAAGTTAGGCGGAATGTCCACTGGTGGAGGGCAAGCAGATGTTCCCCAGCCTGGGGCTGCACTGCACAGGGTGGAACTCTCACGCTGGGTGGTGTGCAGGCATAAATGCCCTACGCTAAAGGGAGTGGTCTGGAGGTCAGCAGAGAAAATGGAAAAAACAAAAAAGGAAAAAACTAAGCCTACTGAGACTGTGGGGGGATAGAGAGAGAGGAGAGGGAAACAAAAGTCTCGGTGTACCTGAGCCCAGATCTCTGACCTGAGGCGGCCACAAGTTGTGGTGACATAAAGCCACTGCTCCCTCTCCAAATGACCCCGGCTCCAGCCGAGACAAGTGACAGGGCTCAGGTCAAACCCCAGTGGTCCTCCACTGTAGTAAACCAAAAGTCCCCCAGTCCCTCAAAACTTTGTGGCCCCATGCCTACTTATCTTATGATGCTCCTCCTGCGATCCAGTAGTGTTGAATTTCCCTCGTAGTAACTCTCCTGAGATTTCTGTGAAGTCCCTCTCCTATGTGTTTCTTGACTTTTATCACACTGGTCTCAGACAGTATTTATCCAATATTTAGTGGTTGACCCAATTCAGCATCATGTCCACCCACCAGGTTCATCCATCTTATGCGTGTTTCAGATTCTTTACCCTTTGTGTAGTATTCTATTGCATGAATGTACCAATGTCCATTTATCCATTGTTCCACTGGTGGGCATTTAGGTTTTTCCTACCTTTTTACTTTTGTGAACTGTGTTATTTATGATGACTGTGGACATGCATATAACTACACATGTCTGAGTTCTTATTTATCTAAGAGATATGCTAAGTAACTCTTAGGATACTTTTTGCATCATAAGGACCTCATAGTATGTCCTTTGTGTTACATTTATTATCCTTCAATATTTGAAGATGATTGTGAGTAAGGAATTCAAAGTAACAGCCTGTGCTCTTGAAGCCAAGCAAGCCATCAGAGTGAAATCTGAGGACAATGGACGGCAATGTATGAAAGCAGTATAAACCTCTCAGCAGAGTTTAGTAGATGCTGTCCACAGTGGGATTGGAGCAGGACACTCAGTTGCAGCAGAGCCTCCGAAAGGTTGGATGTTGTGAGAGGAAATCAATGAAAGGGCATACCTTGTTGTTCTTCAGCCATCCCTGATTCAGAATTTCACACACAGAATGGATCTTTCTGGTGCACAGCAAGGGTGGCAGGATCTTAAACCCTACCTGCCTTGGGCTCTGTACCACCTCTCCTTTGTAACTCTCACAGAGCTTGGTGGAGTAAACAAGGGGAAAGGAAAGAATTAGCATGGGCATTTATTTCTCTGAAAATATTAGTCAGCCCAAGATTTCATACTTTTTTTTTTCTTTTTTGGAAAAGTGCTTAATATTTAAAAATCACTCTAGTTTCAATACATAGATGAGGTCTTTATGAGACAATTATTTTGGTTAAGAAAAAAAATCATCTGTTTGTATCTTTTCTCTGCAGCCTGAAGAGTTGAGAGAAATCATTGAGAAGACTAGAGAGATGGAGCAGAACAATGGTCACTACTTCGACACTGCCATTGTGAATTCCGATCTGGATAAAGCGTATCAGGAATTACTTAGGTTAATTAACAAACTTGATACTGAACCTCAGTGGGTGCCATCCACTTGGCTAAGGTGAAGGAAACATCTATCCTGTGGTGTGTCTGGACTTGATCTGGAAAGCTGCCAGTAGAACAATAGCCCCAATAGTTCAATGAGATGCCAGCATACAAGGTGGCAGGCAGAATAAACTGTAGACATATTCTCAAATTGAGAGGAAGTCCCCTGATCACTTTGTGTTCAGCATTCTTTATTCTCTAAAGGTAATTTGAGGAAAATGAAACCTGTCAATAGAGCAGTTCCATTTTATTAATATAAAAATCTCATTTCTCATCTACTTAAATCTTTTCTGACTAGTCAGATCTCCATGAAAGGTGTGTGTGTGTGTGTGTGTGTGTGTGTGTGTGTGTGTGTGTGTGTTCGCGTCTCCATGTCAGTCCTTGCCTCACACAGTTGTAAATACGTATGTTATTTAACAATTAAGTGCTTCATGGGAACTTTTTTTCAGAGCTGTCCTTCTGTGCACTTGGCAAGACAGTATTTGTTTAAGAGATTGGTTTATTCTTCAGAAATACCTTCGTAAAAAACAAAGAAAAATCAGAATGGTGCCACTTTGGTCAGAAGCTTCTATTTCATGCTAGAATTCCCTTGCTTGTCTATAATTCTAAAAACATTCCGTTAGAAGCACTAGCTTTTTTGGCTCAAATTTTGTGGATCAGATTTCTGTACTCTCAGCAGACTGTGATCTAGTGAAAGTTAACATGCTGATCTTTTGTAAGATGTATTAATTTTTTAATTCTTTCTTAAATTATCTGAACTAGTTTGATAATATTCATCTTCCCTTCTTGAATCTGAGGAGTACACTAGGATGTATAGATTGTCCTTTCTGAATGGGAAACGTTCTATAAGCTGTTGACTGTTCAGAAGTTTCTTCGTTGTGATGCAGAATTTTGTAGTACATTGGACACTGTTTGCCTTTTTGTATGACGGATACAGAATAATTCTTTAAGTGCTACAAGTGGGTAATAACTGGAATTCTGTTGAAGAACGTATTAGCTGGGTTGTATAGTTAGTAGATTGACAAATGATCACCGATTATACTTACTCAGCATTGGAATAAAATTGTATGTAGCCCAGGAAAATAATATGAATTAACTGTGAGATCAGAAGGGAAAAGATCTGAAAGTTATTTGAACATTTTAGGAAAAGAACATCAGGGGAGGGGGAAATCCTGTACAAACAGGTGTTGATCCTAAGGTTAGTCCCTTCTGGCCAGAATGTGCCACAGCTTACTAAATTATGTAGGAATTGTTGAAGCTAATGGGATTTTGTACTGTCTCTCTAGCTGTAGCTTTCAAAGGCAACTTCTGTAATTGGCCTTGAAAGTTCATTTGTATTCTTTTCAAGCCTTTTAGGAACAGTGTGACCAAAAACCTCAATGTGAATGCCTTTTCTTTTTATGAAGTCTTTAGCTACAGCAGTTCCTGTTCCCAAAGCTAAACACTGGAATAATACTAACTTGTCATTTAATTTAACATAAACATGTTGGTAATGAGTAGTCTCACTGTTGTGTATTTGATTTTTCTCTTGTATAATTTTATTTGAATAACTGTGGACAGTTTTAAAGTGTTGACTTTCCTCTTCAAATTTGCATGGCCTCTGTGTTCATTGGGAAATGTGTCTTACGTGAAAATTATTTTACAAGGTAATATTTCTTAGGAAGTTAGAATTCCTGGATCGAAGGAAAGGAATGCCATATATACTGTCTCTGCAGATCTGAAAACACTCCACCTCGTAACAGCAAAATGCAGATCACACAGATTTTCAGCATTAAAAACCAAGGAATATACTTAGCACTTAACCTTTTCATTTTTTCCAGTTTTGCTTTCTCCTCAGGAATAAAGGGTAGTCTATGGTAGACAATGGCGTTTTTACAATCTGTTTGTAACTGATGACTACTTTTACCTTATGATTTGAAATGTTTGTGTTAGAGTGAGGTCTTAGGGTCATGGGTGGCACACCAGACCATTAACAAGCAGATTCTGTACAAAGGCACATACCATGCAACAGCACGCTTTGAGGATAACGTCAAGGGAACAGGAGATATGGGGCGGGGGTCAGCAGGCAAGGCATTGATACCCTGGAGGTGTCTCCCCTCACCTGCAGAAACATTTATGCCCAGCACGGTTCTCATTCCTGGCGAAGTGACACCGACCTTCCACGCAGTCACTCAACAGTACAAACGAGTTGTTTCAGACTCCCTCAGAAGACGACAGGGAGGGTTCTGCTCCGGACCCAGTGGAGCACACTTTGCACCGACACTAGGGGGCTGCCGTGAGTGGGAAGTGACCGAACAGCACCTGGTTTGGGTGTTGTTTTATGGTTTGCCTAGTTGCCCAGCTGCTCTGGCCAAATTCCATTTTTTGCCCCTCTAAGACCCCCAGTGTGGGAGAGGTAATGATCTTAACCCTTTATTATAGAAATGATACCTAGAGTTAATGAAATATATACATTGAAAATCCAAGTAAGGAAATAGGTCCCTTCACAACAATTTTTAAGAATAAGAATATTTTGACTAATTCAGATTTGCTTTCTATGAAAATCTATTATCTGGGTCTCCATTATGCCATGCGCGCGGCCCCCCCCCCCCCCCCTTCCCTTGCCCTAAGGAGTATTGAAAAGGAATAATTTGAATGTAACTTTGTGAATGTGTATGGAAAACAAACCAGGGATTTAGCCTTAATAAAGGTAACCTTTCTGTTCTTAATATTTAACCTTTGTATTATCCTCTCTCTGCGCTTGAGATGTCATACTGCACACCGGATTGTAAAAATTAAAAGTGAGATTGTATTTCAAATTAAAAAAAGTAACTGTAATCTTGCCGTGCTCATGCCCTCTGACGTTCATGACGTCCACACATCGGCCGACCTCACCAGGCCCCACCACCCAAACCATCTTTGCAGAACCAAAAAACAGGCAGCCAAACTCACCGCCCACTCAGAGAAACCTTCTAGCACAGCGTCAGACTGCCCCTTTGGGGTTTCTGGGCAGTGTTTATCGGAGTGGAAAGCCCTGCCTTTCTCCCATGCTGGGAGATGGTTTTGACCTGCCAACCTTTCAGATTCCAGCCCCACATGTCACCGCTACAGCACCAGGGCTCCAGCTGCAGAACCAAAAGATTACCAGGAGACCCTCGAGTACAACACGAAGCCGGGTAACTGTTACTAACTTGAAGTAGTACTTGCAAGTAGCAGGGCAAAGCCGCACTTGACAAGGTGGATTGCACATAACAACTGAGCGCGGTGCAGCACCAGGCGGGGTTGGTGGTTGTGCACGGGGTCACTGTGAGTTAGAAAGGACCGGGTGGCACCCAACAGCTCCTACAGACCACAATGTGGGAGTACACCAGTCCACAAAGATGTCGTCCTCTTTCCAACTGGGCAAGCACAAACGCACGTGAACTTGGTAGCGCTAGGAAAGACGATACACGCCACACAGACAGGCACATGTAGTTTCTACCTGCAAACGATTTGAAGACACTAAGGTTACACAGTGAGTTGGTACATATCAGATGGCTCCAAAAAGTTCCCAGAGAAATGGAATTAAGGTGGTATTTATAAACTTTCTTAAGTCCACATATATTTATTTCATCATGTTTTCTCTGTATTCTGCTGTCAGTGTAGCTCTCTAAGGCAAATCATAGCTAACAAAAACACTTAGTATCCCAGTCCAACTTTCTATTCCAACCATTGATGTTTCTTCCCCACTCTTAGCCCCACCGATGAGATCACTTCCTCTATTTTCACCTCCTAACAATACATATAAAATCTTCATTTGTAGGTATTTAAAGTCAGATAAAATGTCACAGAAATTGAAGGTGCTTTTTGGTGTAGTGCTTTCAAAACTGAGAACATGATCGTGTCACTCATCAATATGTGAGGATTTGTGAAATTTGAATACACACAAGCAGTAACTGGAATTTACATAAAGGAAGAATCAGCAAATTATCTGGCTCCCTAATCCTACCCTCTAATCCCTGTCTCCTAGAGAAGCCGTGCGCACGCACCAAAACTCCAACATCAACAGCTGGGCTGGAGTCCCAGCTTTTTTCAATTCGCCAGAGCCTTTCCTCATCTACAGGATGGAAATGACGTTTTCATTCTTTGGGTATGGAAGGATTCCACATCACACAGTTCAGTATTATTTCCATGATTTAGGAACTTGGTTATTATGCTTTTCTAATAACTACTGAATTCACACTGAGCCTGCTTTTATGTGAATACCAAGGAGATTTTTAAAAACCAACTCCCTCATAATAGGTGCTGTATCTTACCTTTAAATACTCAAGGCTTTAAACACAGACACACGGAGTTTCTAAGACTGCCCGAAATCCCAGATTTAAATTTTAGCTTTGTGACCAAGAAGCCCCGGTGGCATAGTAGGTTAGGGATTGAGCGGATAACCATGAGGTCAGCAGTTTAAAACTCAAGGCTGACTGGTCCCTTACAGATTTTCACCTCAAATATAGGGGCAGTTCTGCTGTGTCAGAGAAGTACAGTGAATTTTGAGGTTTGGGGGGTAGTTTTTTGACTAAAAACCAACCATACTTAAGTTCCCTGTACCTCAAATTTTTCCTTTGTGAAATGGAGAATTAAAATAACCTTGTGGGCTGAGCCCTGGTGGCGTAGTGGTTGTGCGCAGAACTGCGGCCCACTGGGACGGAGGTTCAATTCCAGCAGTGGGGCTGGGCCTCCTACTCCCACCACCGGAGAGCCGTGATGCCCCCCCCCCCAAAAAAATAAATGAAAAACAAAATAACCTTGTGATGAGGTGATACATGCAATGCCTTAAAATAGTACCGAGTACATAATTTGTAATTTTATAAAATCAAATCACGTTTTAAATGTTTACTAAATTATTTAGAACTTTAAAAAACCAAACTGTGCCATCAGTTAATTCCAGTATTAGACTAGTGCGAGTTTCATTAACTTAAAAACGGCCTGTCAGGCCAAGAATGTCTAGAACAGTAGCAGCCAAGAGTGAGCTCACATCAAATCAAACAGTGCCAAGGACCTATGTGAACCCGGAATGTCCACTGAGACGCTGGGACAGAAATGGTGTCATGGAGACATCCTGACTCAGCGGCAAGCGCTCTCCTTGCTTGCCACAGAATAATCTGAACCTGTGGACAGAGAACTGCCCCTTTGGTTTTCCAGGCTGTCAAGCGTCCTTTCTCCTAAGGGGCAGCTAGTGGGTTCAAACTGCTGGCCTGGCTATGAGCAGCCCAACGGGAACCCATTATGCCGCCAGGCCCCTGAGCTTTCTACTGAGTATCCCAAGAGACAACATAGTTAGGCTGCTAGTAAAGCAAGAGGATCTGGAGGGAAGCTGGGGGGTTACCAGGCTCTCCTCCATGTTTGCAGAGAGCTCTGTGGATGGCAATGCTTCTGCTGATCTGAGCCCGAAAACAAGACTACTGGAGTGATTAATAACGGGAAACAACTAATTTTTAAAGTACTTTACTCTCCTTACACCATCGTCGCATTGAAATCGACAGAACTGTTCCGACAGACAGACCTGCCATGCAAGGAGAAAGATGTAAAGGTATTCAGAAAAGCTGGAGCCAGGCCACAGTCACACAGGAAGTGGTGCGGGGATCCCAGACACCAGGCCTGGGGCTGCAAGCTGCTGTAAAGGAGTGGACAGGAGCCATAGCTGACCTGCATGTCATGCAGGCATGAGACCACTGGCATTTCCCAAGATGCTATTTTCTAGTATGCATGGCAAGCAGGGCACTAGTAACAGATGTAAATGGAGTTGGTGATGTGTTCATGTTCTGCCACTCTCCAACACCATTACTGAATTGTGATGCTGAAGCAGTAACCCCATGAAGTTACCATTCAGGGAAACTTTACAACCAGTGAGATTCTTGGGTCAAAAAAAAAAAAAAAACACCCCAAAAAGCCACACATACAGAAGTACACATCATGAATTACAGTGGCGCCAGGGTGAGGACTTCGGAAGGCCGCAGTATGAACGACTACTCAAAGAGCAGATCCTCATCCTTCTCTTCAGCCAGGAGATTCGCGGGCTCCACCACTTCCCCAGCTGCTCGGCGCTGCTCCAAGTCCTTCTCAGACTTTTCCTTGAGAATCTTTTTCTTCTCCTGTATTTTCTTTAACCTGTACCAGAGGAGGGAGTTTCTGAAGGCCGTGGGCCAACGGATTTCCTTCTTGCTTTCTACCAAAGCCAAGAAATGCCCACAAACTGGAACAAAATTGTACCTCTCAATTTTAGCGTTAGAAGTTATAACCAAATTAAAAATAGCTAGAATGCATCTCATTTTAATAGCTGATTTCAAAAACTCACTCCAAGCTAAATGGATTCTAAGATCTGTTTTCTAATGGACAGAAATCTATGAAAATGTTGGCTCGCTCGTGGATGCTCTCAACAAATTTGAGAGGTATTAGGGATAAAGCTAAGTAAACTCATGAATACAGTCAAAAGTTACAATTCCAGGTCTACAATTGTCCCAGCTCCCTAAATACTCTGCCTTCCCCCACCCCCCTCTGCTCTGAGCCTAGCTCACTAACCCTGAACCACCGACTGCTCTAAATGAGTTACTCTCAAGGGCACGCTAATTGTATTATGGTAGAGATCAAGATTTACATAGATGCTTAATGTCCCAAGTACTTTATATATATATATATATATATATATTTTGTGGGCATCACTGCCTCTGGTGGTCGTGGGCACTACCCAGAGCTGCTCGTGAGAGCCGCCGCTGGATATAACCACCAAGCCTGCGGGCTGCAGTTCCACACTCAACCACTTTCGCCACTGGGGCTCACTTTATACTTTCTTTTGGAACATATTCAACATGCAATACATATTACTGGCTGGCTGCTTCCTCAGTTTTATCCCTCTGCACATGTGGGAGACAACCAACTGATATCATTTGTTTCACTTTAAAGATTAATCAAGTTCAGTGGCAGCTTTGGGAGATACCAGGTGTTAGGCATGTGTAAAAATTAACATATATTTGTCTCAACAGCCTTTGGCTTCTGGTTTATTAGAATAAATGCTTGTGCAATTCCCCCACAGAACACAACCACTAGATGCATGGCAAAAACATTTTTGTAACATTTTCTAACAAAAAGTGAGTAACTGCCAATCCCAACACACCTGTAGAACTCCTCTCGCTCCCGCTCATCCAGTTCTGTGATGATGTAAGACAGGGTTCTTTCAATCCGGGGAATGATGACTGAAATGTATCAAGCAAGCATACATGAAAACTTCAAAATCCCTCCCAAATTCTTGTGCTCACTGTTGGATGCTACCTCCCCCCCCCCCCAAGATGTCAAATTAATGCATATAAATATAGGAAGCTAGAAAAACAAATGCACCAAACCAGCTCACTCCCACGGAGCCCATGCCCACTCACAGCAGCCCTCGAGGGCAGGGCGGACAAGCCCCTGTGAGTCTCCAAGACTACTTACGGGAGTGAAAGGTCACCAACATTGAAACATAATCCAATCGCTCTAAAGTAACCATTGTAAATACTTTGATATGTCTTTTTTTTTTTTTAAAGGCATCACTGCCCTCAGGTGGTGGGAGTAGGAGGTTCAGCCTTTGCGCCTATGAGCTGGAATTGAACCTCCATCTCAGTGGGCCCCAGTCCCGTGCATAACCACTACGCCACCAGGGCTCAGCCCGAAACGTGTCTTTTTAAGGTCTCCTAATTTGGGAAGGTACATGAGACCACAATATATACTGAATATGTAGACTATAAATGACATGTAACAAGGAACCAGAGGCTACTTTAAATAGGAGAGTCAATTGCTTATAAACAACACCAGGGAATACAATGTTGAGTGTCATGTCAGTCATCAGGCACTACTTCATAGAGAATTTGCGCGTCTGCATGTAGAATGTGGATTCTTGAAGGGAGAGCGCTGTTTTGCTAAGTACAAGGCACTAGTAAGCAGGCAAGAAATGAGTTCTGCATGAATAGGCCCTCAAGTAAAATCATCTCTTTACCGTTCAGATTCTATTCCTTTTGTACTTTTTTTTTTTTGGGGGGGGGGGGGCATCACTGCTCTCCGGCGGTGGGAGTAGGAGGCCCAGCCCCACTGCTGGAATCGAACCTCCGTCCCAGTGGGCCGCAGTCCCGCGCACAACCACTACGCCACCGGGGCTCAGCCCTCCTTTTGTACTTTAAAACTGATATTTCTTAGTGAAAAATGAACAGAGTATGGCCAACACAGAAAAGTTGAAAAGTTATATAGATGTATATATAGATATATATGTATATATACCATACTTTATACTAACAAGAGAAATGAAAAAGTGGATCAAAAAGAGAACATTTATTTTTATAAATCAAAAGCTGAACAAGTAAGTTGGCTGAGCCCCAGTGGCATAATGTTGAGTGCGGGACTGTGGCCCATAGGCTTGGCGGTTCAAATCCAGCAGCGGCTCTCAGGAGCAGCGCTGGGTAGTTCCCACGACCACCAGAGGGCAGTGATGCCCCCAAAAAACCAAAAACAAACAAACAAAATAAAGCTGAACAAGTACAGAGCATAAGGTCTAAAAGGGAGTGTCTAATGCTAGTTACAGTGAAATTATTGCATCACCCAGACACTGGAAAGAAGGAGGACTGGCGGCTGAGGGGAAGGAGGGCCTGTCTGAGGTACAGTTGGCTTCCTTCACTGACTACATGAAGAGCCAGAAACGAAGGCCCCATTTTGAAGTCACCAGTCCTCTGTAGCTCTCTCAATCACACACATCTATCAAACCACTCAACAGCACGACAGTGTTCTACTGACACACCTCTCTTCCCTCCGTGGGCAGGAACATCGTAGGTGCCTGTCAATGCCCAATGTTCTCAGCACAGTGCCTGGCTCCGAGTGGGTGAGACAGGCGCGGTGGCCCGGCTGGAACAGGCAAGGCTCCCCCCAGCAGTTGGTACTCACCGTGTTCGATGGCATTCACACGCCTGTTGGTTATCTTGATCGCTTCATCCAGAGTCACAAAGGACGTCTAGAGCAGAGAGCACATTCCTGGGGTCAGGGCGAGGTCTTCTTCCCCTTCCCCGTTCACCTGCCTCCACGTGAACAAGCGCCCAGGGACCAAGATCACTACTCAAGGTGCTTACAGACCAGGACCTTGCTTCCCTTGGCAAAACGACGCGGGATGTGGTTCCTAACAGAGAAGAGCAACGACGAGCAGGAGGCCCCGTTTCACCGAGGGGGCTCGCAGGCCGGAGCCCACGGGCTCACAGCGACTCGGGCTCACTGGCTGCGAGGGCTCGGACTCCCAGACACAAAGCTGCAGGAGGCCTCCGGCTCTGCCACGACTCACCTGCAGCGAAGCCAGTTCCACCAGCAGCTCCACTGCTTTGGCATAGTTCCTCTTTAACTTAGCTAGCTGCTCCCCACCTCTGGCTAAACCAGTCAGTTCGTAACCTGAAAGAACCAGTCAGACAACATTTGTATTTACAGAAAATAAACAACCTTCCCAAATGACGGTTCCTGCATCTACCGCACACGGAAAGATAAATTCGGAGCCCGGGTAAGTGCACAAACAAAGTGCCCATCTCATTCCCCAGTCAGTCGCTGCAGGACCAAAGGCTGGGTTGGGTTTTCCACCAAGGTTCTGTTCTAAAGATGCCCCCTGGAGAAGCTTCTGGCCCAACTTACAGAACACCGGCTTGCCAGATCGTCCCATGAGCACCTCTGTCGACCATATGCCCTGACCAGCCACAGGACAGTGATGCCGTTACCAGGTGATCCTTGAGAACACGTGGCTGCCTTACTCCCGCTGAATTTGTTACGCTATGCTTTAATCCAATGCCACGTACACCCAGGGGCAATGAGTGCAAGAGAAGAAGCTTTCCAATTAGGAACGGATGAAACAATTATAAAAAATTAGGAAGCAACCATCAAAACCTAGAAAGATTCAGCATTCAGACACACTAAATCCTGCAAAAACTATCCTGACTCAGCGACTCTCCACGCCAGAGCGGGGCTGCTCCCTCCCGTCTCAGGCAGGGCTATAAATCTCGATGGACGCCTCCTGATGTCTCCTCTGACTCCTGTAGTTTGGAACCACTGAGCTTGGGGTTAGCTTATCCCACAGCGCCCCCCCCCCCCCCCGGGCTCCAGCGAAGATTCCTGTTGTACGTTATGAAGACCCAGGTTGGAAATTACCCACAGTGAGTTGTGGAGTGCAGGAAGACAGTTCAGAAGTCTAATGGGTGGGTTCACACTCAAAAGGCCATGGCTCCACAAGTCCCACACTTACTGTCCGTTCCTTCGTGGTAATGTTCAAACACTGGCAAAGTAACACCTGTCACACAGAAAAACACACGGGGGGTCATGAACACACCCTTGAGGAACTGTTTCTTTTTTTGTTTGTTTGTTTTTAGGCATCACTGCCCTGGTGGTGGGAGTAGGAGGCCCAGCCTTTGCTCCTGTGAGTGGGAATTGAACCTCTGTCCCAGTGGGCTGCAGTCCCGCCCACAACCACTACGCCACCGGGGCTCAGCCCGAGGAACTGTTTCTTAATCAATGATTCCTCGACTCTTGTCATCAAATACTCAAAAGCCAAGAGGTCTACTGTAAGTGCAACGGCTCTCAAAGAATGAGTTTGGATTTTAATGCTCGTTTCTAGTCAAAAGTCCTATCATCCCGAGTGATCACAGTCCCGGTCATTATGGTGGTTTTAACATGTGAAATCCATCAACTTGTTCTAAGGTGAAATCTGGGTCTGACTAGATAAACGGGTTCGTTTTTTTAAATGCCACCTTTTCTCACCCGCGGTTTCGACAGGGTTGAGAAGTTACCTGCTACGTTATCTTTCTTTGCACGAATCTTCACTTGGGCTTTATTCACATTTTGGATAACGGTCGTGCTGCAGCAAAAGAAAAAGCCTTTGTTTACTTGTGCTTCTAAAATGAGAAACCAACCTACAGGGGCCCACTGGATACTTTGAACTTTAAAAGAAATCCAAGTACGATGTCATAATTAATGAAGCTTCGATCATGGCATTTCAGGCATTTACAGGAAAGTAGAGAAATCTCTGCTGCCAGAAGAGGGCCTCAGCGAGCAGGAAGTGGAGCTGAGAGACGGTTTCCAGGCTGCAGTCTCTATAGGCGCAGCGGCCACCTCTTTCCCCAGCAGGGCAGCTGGTGGGCTTGAACCAAGCTCTTCTTCAGTGGCAGTTGGATGCTTAACTACGATGCCTCCCAGAGTCCTCAGTCCCCATATGAACCATGCCGAAGCAGTGGGGCGTGGTTCTGAAAGCACATAAACTAGGAGTTTTCAGGAAGACTTGTGTGAGGTGAGTTAAAGGGCTGTTACTTCATGTAATTTGGAGAGAACTTGGCTTCCTTCCAGGTTTGTTGTTCAAATGGTTAAATGGCAGTTAAATTATTTTATTCTGGAACTTATCTAAGGTCCCTCAATCCAGCCTGCTATTACAGAACAATGTGTTTTCTCCACAACTGTCCCGAACCACATTCAAACAACACTTAAACTGTACTGATCCCTTCCTTCTGCTGGGAGCAAAAGAATTACTTATCTTACCCAGTTTGCCAAACAACTGAAGCTTATTACTTCAAGGGGCAGTGTGTCCTCGGGGGGAAAGATCTGCCTGATCATTAAAGTTCCTGGGCAGTACAAATGAAGAATGGAAGCAGAGTACAAGTACTTAAAGCACTGATCTGTGAGTGAAAGGTTGGAGGTTCAAGTCCACCAAGAGACCTCGGAGGGAAGACCTGGCCATCCCTTCCTAAGAGATCAGCCCATGCCAACTGTGTGGAACACAGCTCTACCCAGGCACAGACAGGGCCGTCCTGGCACCCGGGACACTGAGAATGGTGCTGCAAGGGTTTGGAAAAGGTGAACGCGAATGGCTGCACAGCGAGAAGACTGTAATCAATGCTACTGAACTGTACATGCAGAAATTATAAGATGGCTTATATTTTTATTGTGTTTTCCACCCCTACCCCACGCCAAAACTAAACCCCCCCCCCAAAAAAAAAGAAAAACCCAGAGCTATTGTGTCACCGAGAACAGAAGACTAAAATCAGAAACCTTAACAACTTCCACCCATGTCCCTAACAAACCCTGTGACTTTAGGAAGGCAATTCCCTTAAAATTGATGAAAGTTTGCCTCGTTTATTGTGTGTGTGTGTGTGTGTGTGTGTGTGTGTGTGTGTCCCAAGGCCTCCATAAAGCACACAAAGGTGGTTGTGTGCTGAAATCCATCTTCGGAGCACATATTGCCGTGCTCAGCCCCAGGGCCTGTGGAGTGGACTTGACTCCCAGCACCCTCGTGCTGCCCAGCAGGACTGTGCGGCCCAGGTTTCCTGACAAATCAGAAGATGGCCAGACCTTTCTGCTGAGATGCCACGGGGTGTGTGTGGGGGGGGGGTGTTACCGAGCCACCACTCATTTGGTTGATACTGAGCGCTTAACCATTCGTGCCACCCAGGGACTCCCACTGATAGGACAAAAGGCATAAGGTTGGTACCTTTTAAATAGTCAACTCTGTTCTTAGAAATTTATGCTAAAGAATTAGCTTCATTGAAATCGGGATGTACAGGCATGAAGATGTGCACTATGCAGGTTCCCTAAGGCTCTGAACACTTGGAAATCAGGCCAGAGGCCAGTACTAGGATCAAGAGCACACAACTTACAGTGTGACTACATAAAGAAAACGCAGTCACGTGACAATCTGGAAGCAGGGTTATGACAGATGATCCGTGAAAATGGTCTATAAGATTATCTGGTGTTAGGGTGGTTGGGGTCGGAAGCTTTCTTTTGGTACTACATAAAGTGTCTTTCAACTTCTGTACTAACTTTAAAAAAGAGTTGATCAATAAAATTCTGGTCAAGAAAACTCTGTTTCTCGAGGCATCCAGTTTCATTTTCTTACCTGAAGTCCCCGGCTGTGAACTTGGCCTCAGCCAGGGAAAAGGCTGCTTCTCGCATCACTTCACCCATCAGCATCTTGGTCTGGAAAAACATAAGCCAACAGATGCAACCCACGTTTCTTGTAAGTAAAAGTCCTAATATAATTGTGTTCCTTTAGCCATTGATATTTTATGTTTCGTGAATACTAATTTGATACTGGTAAAGACAAAACAAAGTAGGAATTTCTAATTTTCTTTCAACACTTAATGATTATAGTCACTAACAATATTGCTAACCCATGAGTTATACTCAAAACAAATGAGTAGAAAACTGGGACGTTCCTCTTTGATGGAAACATGATCATTTGTTCACTGTGCTTTCTGAAATTCACTGCAGTTGTAGACGCAATCTTAATTGCATGTTGTTTCTGGACGATTTGAAAGAGGAGAAAAGCTGGGACAGGTGAGGGGGGCCCTTGCCTCACTACATATTAAAAAATAGCCAGAGTAAAGATATATGGTTGAGACTATTCCAAAGAAGTGACTAATATGGATTAGAGGGGTCAGAACCGCCCGAGTCTATAAACATGGCAACCCGAGTCAGCATTGAATCGACGCAGGGAGAGGGCGCGCAGAGAGACTATCCAATTGGCCGTCCCGTTCGCTAAGGGGAAAGTCCCACCAACATTACACCTAAAAATGTGTCACTCTAAAAAAAAAAGTATCATTCTATTAGAAGAAATTCACTAAGAAAATCAAATACACACAAATTTCAGTCTCACAAATATACAAGAGCAGTTCAAATGAACACATGCTAATTTTATCTTAATTGGCAACAAATTAAAAAAAAGATTAGGAGTATAATAAACCAGTATAATTTGGAGGCAGTTTGGCAGCTGCCTATCAAGCATTTTAACTTTTTTCCTATCAAACATGTTTGTGAATATATCCTTAGATCCTGATTCTATGATTCTTTCCTGGAAAAATGCTAGCATATATACATTTAAGGATTTAAGGGAAAACAAATGAACAAAAAGAAGTAATGTTAAATGTCACTAACAGAAATGATTACATTCTATTTATCTATGCAATGGGCTACCCACATAGCTATTGCAAAGAATTGCCCAGATATGTTTATACTGACAAGAGACAAGAACTGTGCACGCTTCTCTCTATGGGAAGAGGGGAAATTAAGATAGAGAATTCTGGAATTGTATGGACAGTAGCAGTGGCAAAAGGAGCTACCTCTAGGAAGTGAGTAAAAGATGGCAAGGCTGAGCAATGCCAGTTTTGCCTTAAATACATCTGTGTTCGCAAAGCAACACACCTAAAGGGACGGAATGCATACCTACAACTTGCCGCATTATTTGCAGTCCTAAAAAATAGTGCTGAAAGGCCAAGTCTTTGCTCTCATGGAGCTTGGCTTCCTGAGGAAGAAACATACTAGAAAATAATCACCAAGTAGCGCTAAGGTAAAAGTCAAAGATTGGGGGTGGGAGGGGAGGGAGAGAGAAGGGAGAGTGAGTAATAAGGAGTACAAGAATGAAGAAAATGTTCCAAAATTGTTTATGGTGATGCCGCACAACTCTTTTTAATGTTTAAACTGCTGAATTGCATATGTGATTTACCTGTCATTAAAACTTATATTTTAAAATAGTTAATAAATAAGAAGCGATGTGACAGAAGGAAATAAGGGCGTTACATCAGATTGGGTGACCTGTGATGGCCTCTTTGAAGAGAACAGAATGGCCAGAAGAGTCATTCATTCCTGACAGTACCTGGGAACATTTCAGGTAGATAAACAGCAAATGCACCAGCCTTACAAGAAGAAGTTAGGAAGAATGCTCTAAGCCAGATCAGATCAGACAACTTGAGGCTTTTCCCGGCCAGGGTAGAGTGTTTAGATTTTACTGAATGAACTATGTAAAAGTTCTTAAAATGACAATCGATGTTTTTAATATTGAAAAACAATTATAAAGACTTAGAGAAGAATTTAAAATGCCAAGGGCCAGACTGAATTTTCCCTTTTATGTAAATACAGTTCTGGGTCAAGTTCATCCTACCTCTATGATCTTCTTTAGGATCTGTCGAAATCGAAGAGTCAAAGCATCAGATTTTTTCTTGAGGAGGTTTCGGCCTGTCTGGGCTCCTTTCAATCGGGCCTTCATGATAGTCTGTGCCCTACAACACACACGTGAGAGGTGTCTCTTCTTATTCAAAAGAAGCATAGCACCAACACTCACCCCACCCTAGCCCAGCACCAAGTCAAAATGATCTTGAATCCTTCAGTGCCCCAAGAGTGAAAAAGTAAATTTTCCTCCCAGAGTGTTTGGAAGATGAGTTCATTAATAAAATAGAAACAACTCTATTATCTAGAATAAACATTTGATAAAATACTTATCAGGAACCCTAGTTTAAGATGCTGGCATTGTTTAAAGTTATTTGACTTGTAAGGTAAGATAATAGATTTTTGTTTTCATATCCAGCATAGATGTTTAAAAAACTCTTTTTATTTTTTTGGCATCACTGCCCTCAGGTGGTGGGAGTAGGAGGCCCAGCCTTTGCTCCTGGGAGCCGGAATTGAACCTCCATCCCAGTGGGCCGCAGTCCCGTGCACAACCACTACGCCACCGGGGCTCAGCCCTAAAAAACTCTTTTAAGGTGTCCAATAACATGTAAATCTGAAATATATTTACCTTAAGACAAGTAATTCTACCTGGAGAGAGCCTAGAGATTTGCAAAAGCATTTATAAGGATAAGCATAAACATTCCAACTTTATTTTTATATTTTTAACTTTAAAAGTGTGAAAACAAACCAAATTTGAATAAATCATGATACCATAAAATGGAATATTACAGAAAGTTACACGTGAACACACATGGACCAATCTCCCAATATTTTATAGCAACGGGCAGGTAAGCATCTAGAGTGCTAGCAGTTGTGCAAAGCAAGAAAGAAATATGTTTAGAGATGCAGAAATTGTCCCAGAAATAAAGTGACCAGATGTCCCGCTTTTGGTGGGACAGTCCTGGTTTCAAACAATTTTCCCCGCATCCCACGGCGTTTTAAAAAAGTCCCAATTGGGCTGAGCCCCTGTGGCGTAGTGGTTGTGCTCGGGACTGCGACCCACTGGGACGGAGGTTCAATTCCAGCAGTGGGGCTGGGCCTCCAACTCCCACCACCGGAGAGCAGTGATGCCCAAAAACAAAACAAAACAAAACAAAAAAAGTCCCAATTTTTGGAGAGACTGCACGACTAGCTAGGGAATGTTGGGAGAACGGGAAAGGAATAGACCCCCTCTACCACCACTCCCATCGCCGGTCAAGGGTGTCCCGCTTCACCAATGTTAACATCTGGTCACTTCACCCAAAAAGCATCTGCAGAAACTGATAGGCATGGTAACCTTTGGGAACTGGTACTAGCTGGGAAAAAAAAAAGTATCGTTTACTATTTATTATATCTGTTCTTACAACGTTTGCATTGTGTACCACAGCCATTTCCTAATTTTTTTCTTAAAAGAAAATTAGGTAGCACTAAGATTTTTTTTTTTTGGGGGGGGGGGGGCGGTGCATCACTGCCTCTGGTGGTCGTGGGCGCTACCCAGTGCTGCTCCCGAGAGCCGCCGATGGACTTGAACCTCCAAGCCCGCGGGCCGCAGTCCCGCACTCAACCCCTTACGCCACCGGGGCTCAGCCCCAGCACTAAGATCTTTAAAAGCAGCACCAAGATTTTCTTTGGCATCATCAATCAAGACGCGAATAGCAATCACTGTGTTAATCTGTAGCGACTCCAGGTAATAGTGCAAAGGACACAGAGCTCCAGAGCTGAGCAGATCATTGACCTTGAAGTTTCTTGACCTTCCTTCATCCTTTCCCTATAGCAGAAGGGGCATTTCTAGTCTTGCCGCCAAATGCCAGGGAGAGAACATCTAGTGGTGGGGGAGGGGAGCGTTTGAGCAATAAAATTCAGCAGCAAATCGCACAACCCGAGCATTTCACGTGCTTTGTTAAATAGGACATAGCACTCAGTGCAATGAGCAGAAATAAAACAGCCACGCATTCATGGGTCTTTCGATTACATTCTTGGATTATCCTGTCACGTGTTGCCATCAGGTTAACGCTGATGAGATAATTTTATAGTCGGAAGGCTCCAGGCATTATCTCAAAGATCAGGAAGTGTGGCTCGGAGAAGGGAAGCGACATTCCCACGGCTGCTCTGTGAAGTAAGGAGAGACCCTGCTCTCTCTAGTGAGCTGCCGAAGGCTCACCCTTACGTTCACTGTACCCCAACCACACCTAGCTCCAATACCTCTCCTTCAACATTCACCTGGAACATCGAATGTACCATCTGGTTCTTTCTTTGAAAGGTCTGTCTGTCAGGGGCTAACTCAGCGGACTGGCCTCTGGAGGTCTCACCTACTGCAGCTGGTTCTGATGTCAGCCTGGGCTGGAGCTAGCCGCTCCAATGTGTACGTTAGCATGCTTGCTTGTTGACACTAACCACCGGAACTGGGGCTCGAAAGGCTTGCATCAAACTAAGCCAAAACCTTGTACTGCAGATTCCAGCAAGTTTTTAGTACAAAGGTGAACTGGCTGCTAAGATTAAATCCTTTGTGCTCATTCTAATGTCCTCTGAAGTCGATAAATTTCAAATTTTGAGACTTTCAAGAGATGGATCCAAGGACTTAATTCAGACTGGCCATGTACTAGAGTCTGGGTGTGACAATCCAGAGCTCTGATGACCCCAAATCCCACAAGTCTCATTCGGTTGCACTCTAAAGTTGGTCTGTTAGCTCTGGTGTGTAAGTCAAGTTAAGAAAGAGTATTTTACAGTTAATATCTTATGTGGGCCTGTCCAGGAAACTGAAGTTACTGGTGCACTTCCTAGCTTCGGTGTCCAGATACTTGCTCTTTTGCATGCTGCGCGCAATGGGCTAGGGAAAAAAGACTGACCTCCAGCTGGATGAGGGCTGTTTCCCATTGAATCAGAGCCATCTGACTATATGACAAAGTACTTGCTCTCAGGCCTTGAGGTGAATGTTTAGAGAAGTCATTACTTCCTGTACTTGATCTTGCCCTCCATTACCAAATTTCACCTTCCTAACCCAACTGTTTCCTTCTCTTAGCCCAAGCAGGTGCATTTTAAAAATAAGAAACTGGAACATTCTAATTACCTACCCCAAGGTAATCTTCCTCCTCATATGTCACAGAAAATTGCCTTTCTCTACAACTTGCTTGTTTCCCAATCAGTGTTACACAGCCGGTTGAAGAGCCAGTAGGTCGGGCTAGCAAATAAAACTTTTCAATTCATTAAGAAGCTTAGTTACCCTGGCCAAGTTGAAAATCTGGGCTTAGGATTTGAATACAACTTATTTCAAGCACCCTCTGTTTCTTTGGAGAAAGGGTTAAGGTGAGAAAAACTGGAAACACACAGAGATCTAAATGTCAGCGCCAAACCTTTCTGCTTTCTCACTGAAAAAAAAAAAAAACAGAAGAAGGGGGTGGGAGCACTTATAAGAACAGCCATTCCGCTTTAACAGCTGTAATGCATATTACAGAAAAACCCAGTATTTTCTATACAAACTGATTGAACACCTCTGCTGTTTTTCTTGTCAAAGAAACCAGGCCGAAAGAGAGAGGCACCCGCAGCTGAAACAGAGTCAAAGGTCTGGTTTTGTTCAAGAATCAACTGTTTGTGGACCTGTGGTGGGTTAATAATCAAGACACTCTTTCAACCTGGAGGAAGATATGTAAGCACATATCCATTTTACAGTGTGATGAATGAGAATTAACAGAGGTGCAAACAGGTGCCAGGATGATGGAACAATTAAGTGGCTCAGAAATTCAGGGATCTCCTTCCACCAGAGGTGACCTTTGACAGCATGCTTTGGGTAAAACGTTGGGCGGCTAACCTCAAGGTGGGAGTTTCAAGCCCACCAGCCCGCTCCTCAGGAGAAAGAAGAGATTATCTGCTCCTGTAAAGATGGGCAACCCGGAGACCATACACAGGGTCTCCAGGAGTGGCCGGCGGTTTTTCTTTTTCTTTTTCTTTTTTTTTTTAATGTTATAGGACTATAATCTGATCTGACGTCATTGTGGAGCGATTCCATTCAATCCCCCAAATGGATAGGGCGGGTACCCCACTGCACTCAATTGCGTTCTGGGAGATCAGGGGTGACGACGATTCCATGCTACACGGTACCACGGTCTGGTACACAGGAGGCCTCAAAAAGGGTATGCGTAATGAATGACTCAAAGGAGGCATCGCGAAATGCCAGCAGGCCGGACACTTGTCGCTTGGGGGGTCGAGCCACCCGGCCCAGTCTGGTTCACGCTGAAGGATCGGCGTGGGGGCCGTCCAAAAGCCTCGCCCAGACTCGTGAGAGACTCCGACAAGCGACCCGGACGGGCCCAGAAAATAGGAAAGCTCAGCGCTGCTCCAGGACACCAAAGCCCCGCTCTCCCTCTAAGAGCCGTTCTTGCCATTCCCTTACTTACATTCGCGAGGGAAAGATCTCGATTCGGTCTTTGCCCGACATGCTGGCGGTGACAGGTCGCCGCGAGTCCCCAGCCCCCCGACAGCGGCAGCCGCTCGCTTCCGCAGCCACAAACCCTCCCCCGACGGGAGTCAGCTGATTGGGGGTCACCTGACCCCTCGCGTTGCTAAGAGGCAACAGGCTAGGCACTCCACTTCCGTTTCCTGTTAGCTCAGAAGAGGGCAGGGAGGTGGGCGGGAGGCGGGGAGGCGGGGAGGCGGGGAGGGGGGGAGGGGGGGGGGAGGAGGCAGAGTAATGCCCGGATGCTAAGGCGCGCGCACTGCGGAGCCGCCCCTCGACTCCGGTTGGCCAGCGGGCTTCGCCCCGCCTTCGGCTGCTGGGAGGCTGCGCGAGGCGCTCCACGCGCCTGGAGAAACGGAAGGTAAGAGGACACTTCTCGTCTTCCGCCACTTTTCGTTTTGCTGTCACAGCGCCACCTCATGGTTGAGTAGCACATAGCGCGAGAATGCGTTCATCAGGGGCAAGGAAACAGAGTCCTGCCTCTTCGCGAAGTTGCGCAGGTTCCTTAGTGAAAAATAGAGTGTGCTTTTTTCTCCGTCCTCTGTGAACCGCGTTCTTGGCAGTTCTCGGAGGACTTGCACTCTATGATCGGTGAAGAAGGGCCTCTACTCTCTGCGCTTGCGTGCTACTTCCGCATGCGCAGTGGGACTGGCGAAGCGCACGCTGTGGTTCGCCCGCTGCTGCTGGAGGAGCGAGTCCCGGTCTCTCGGATCAAAACGCTCGACTTGAGACCCTAGTGCGGGACTCACCCACATAACTCAGGTGACTAATCCCTTCCAGCTCGGTTTCTTCAAAACTTTACTTTGGCTCGTGGTCAGTGGCGGGTGGTCGAGGGTGGGCCGGGAGCTAAGACACCCCACCCCCCCTTTTCCCGTCCCTGAGCGGGAAGTGGCCGGACACCGCCGGCTGTGCGGCGCGCTCCCTCGCAGGCTCCGAGGCGATCTTCCGCGTCCCAGAGGCTGCTTTGTACCGAGTGGCCGAACCTCGGGATCGAAAGGGGGCCATTGGCCACTATGCTTAAAGTGAGGCTCCCCTTGGGGCGGCATGGAGAGAGAGAGCGCGCCGTCACCCCTACCCCCGCCCTGGGACACAGCCCTCTGCTACTTCCGGGCCTCCGAATTCCATCACTTTTTTTTCCGCCCCAGCAACCCTCCGAAAGTGCTTTCTCCGTGGAAGCCAGGCACATCACACATCCAGGGCACCGGGTCACCATGTTGAAAAGACCTGGCTTAACGAGGACCCAAGAACGGCTTAGTCATCCGGCCGTGGTTTCCTAAAATCCCTGCCACTGCTTTTCCGCCCTCGTGCATTGCTGTCGACTGATCTCCCCTTGAATTGCAGCTGAATTCAACCACGGAAGGAAGGGCTGCTGTCGTTTGACTTCGGTGTGCCATCATGGGAACGGAACCGTGGAAAACGCACTATCCTGGTTGTCTCTTTGGGCATAGCAAAGTGTGAAATAATACTGAAATACTTAACTTGGCCTGGATGGGGGGGGGGGGTCCCTTACCTCCACCACATGCGCTACTTTTCTTGGATTAAACAGGAGACGACGCTGCCTTGAACACGAGGAAAGTCTTGATCTTCTCCTGATGGGGTGGTTTCCCCCACTGGAAGCCCAAGCCCTCAGGCTTTTTAGCAGTTTCAGAATTAGACATCTGACAGCCAATTTTCAGTTCATCAGATGCCAGGAGCCCTGGTGGCATAGTGGGTTAGGCATTGGGCTGCTCATTGCTAGGCAAGCAGTTCAAAGCCCCCAGCTGCTCTGAGGCAGAAAGATGGGGC